>JAHWFP010230068.1:5521-19017 GCA_023313725.1 Lithobius niger | reverse complement strand
TAATTGTTGTTGGCTTTCATGGTGATTTTTTTTTACCCGATTAACCCGATTTGTGATTTTTACGTAAGATCGCAAATCTGGAAGTTGAAAAAAAAACAGGTTTCATTTTCATAAGTTTCGTTTTCATGTGCGCGTCGTATAACAACGGAGTCAAAGCGGTATTTTTATTTTCTTATTTATTTTATTTTTTTATTTATTTTTGTAATTATCTTTAGGGGAAAACCTTTTTTTCTTAACTATACGGATAATAAAATAAAATAAAGTTTTGTAGGTGGGGCAGCGCCCTGATTTCGGGGGCAAACGCTTGCTGGCATCTGGCAACACTGCTCATAGAAGACTTTCTTTCACGCTGTCGTGTTTTATCACCCAGTATCAAGAGGGCAGCAGCGTCGTCAACTTCCCTCTTTGGCTATACAACATCCTTGGCACCGAATCTCTTCTGTTTCCTCTTCGTCTGTGCGCCGAGGATCAAGTTCAGTGACAGCCGTGACCTCTTGGGAGATGGTTACAAACTATTCTCTGGATGTGGTCGTTAAAGGATGTCCGATTGTCCGTCCGGCTGAAATTAAATGGGCGCCCCTCCGACTTCTTAACACTAACCCGTTGTTCACCCTTTACCTTTTGAAACATTATTGGCAGATGTTTTTTAGACATAAGATGATAGAGTTTTTTGTTGAGTAATTTGCTCTTCACTGCGGTGGGGATGCGAGGAGGGAGGGGGCTGTTTCAGCTGTCCCCCTCCCCCTTCTTATTATTATTTTTTTTTTTAGAAACGTTTGTGTGTGTAAGCATGCGTGGCAAATTTTAAGCCTAGTCATCCTGTAATAGGCAGGATCAGGGTAGAGGTGTTAAGACAGTCATTTGGAAGTTCTGACAAGATGAATGTTGCCGTCGGCCTCTCTCTGACCTCCCTTGTCTTATTTAACTCTTGAGTTGTAGGATTCCGACTGTTGGAAAAGGGTTAGGGGAAAAAGTAAAGTTCAACGGCAGCGTTTTTCATATTTTGTGGCGGTGCACTACCACAAAAAAAAAAAAAATAAATAAGGAGTAAAGCATCACATTTTTCTCGTCATCTCTCACTTAAATTTATTCTTCGAAACTGTTGCGTTCAACAATACAGACACTTCATCCATGGACATTCAAAAGTCGTGATGTTGAGTTATTACGTTTCGGTTGCTCGATCATCATGGCTTGATCAATGGAGATCAAGATTCCAGTGGGTCGCTGTGTCTCGTTAAGAAAGAATACAGCTTCTTCATGTCTGTGAGAACGCAAACAGTTTTCTTTGTGGAGCAGCTAACTTTCAGTTGGTAACTAAATTAGAGAATAATTGCTTTAGTTTACAACTTTCGAGACAAGTTGTTTAGTTTCAGCCGTAGATATTTTAAAAATAATTTTAAAAATTGAAGATTTTACAGTGTGCAGGGGTAGGATTTCGGTATTTGGTTTCAACGCTCGTGGGTTCAATTCCCTTTTCCCCGCTCAGGAAGTCTGACATTTAAGCCCAAAAGGCAACGTAAATAGGTTTGCATCCGTATTAATCAAGCACCATGAGTATTTGCATATAGTTCTTATGCTAACTTCTCATTTCGCGGTAAGCAGATTTCTCTCAAAGAAAAAAAAAAGCCGGCAAAAAGAATCAGTTGATAGTTAAATAAATACAGAGGCAAACCTATTTACGTTGGCTTTTGGACTTATATGTCAGAATGCCTGAGTGGGGAATCGAACCCGCGACCTTTAAACATTGCAGTTGAAACTGTAGGAACTGCTATTGAAACTATTAAAATCAAGGGCCTATTGGAACCGATAATAATTATAAACTAAACTGTATTTCTTGGATTTGAAGTATTTTCTAATGGATTTGAAACATTTTCTAATGGATTTGTGTTTTATTTCTCTTTGCAGAAGCATGAGTCAGCTGCAGAAGAAAGTGCCCACGATGGTGGGAATCCCCGGTCTCAATGTGAATGGGGCTGCCATCCCAAACGGTTTGTCTTCGTCAGCACGTTTGGCTCATACAGCCCCTTCGCTCAATGGAGCGACCCTCCTAAATGGGAATGGATTGGTGACACAATCGGACAGTCTATATACAGAAAGTCTACGGAGGAGAAAGGTGCACAAATGCGACTTTGACGGCTGCGAAAAAGTTTACACCAAGAGCTCACACCTCAAGGCACACAAACGGACACATACGGGTAAGGGTTACGGAGCTTTAAGCCGATGCAAAGTGTTTTGGTTGTGTTTAGTTACGCCAGTATTGTCTGGTCATTAATAGGGATGAGTGCCGAGCTGCGTCACAATTCATCGGCGGAGGCAGAGATTCGTTTAATTCATTTTCTATGAACATAGGACAGAAACTATATGATTTCTGCCCAGTGCTCAAATCATGTTTTAATCCTTTTGTCCCTATGGATTGGTTGAGAATTTCACACATGACACTGCATAGTCAGATACTACAAATCCCATTAGTAACATGCATGTGAAGGTGTCACCAACCAGTACTTTTCATTTATCGGCACGACACGCCGCACAGACGCAGCATATTTGACAGGTCACAGGAGAAGTTTAAGGGTGTGAGTGTAAAGACACTCTTGCCAAAATTTGAATTGTTAGTTGCCTAACTGTCAATTCAAATTTTGGCAAGAGTAAAGGCTTCAGTTCTACCTAAGTTGCACCTGGACTTTATCGTTAGGCCTTTAAAGATAATGCCCATCCATCCATCCATATTTGCAAAATTTCCATTCCCAAAGTAGCACCCTTACTTTGACCTGTAGCTTTTGCCCGAAACGTCTTAATTAGCAAAATTCCCATTCCAGAAACACTGTTGTCTTATGCTTCGTTTTATCAAATTTTCCCCCCTGACTTTGGCCTGTAAAGTTATGCCTGAAAAACCTGATTAACAAAATTCCCATTTCAGAAACACTGTTGTCTTATGCTTCGTTTTAGCAAAGTTGCACCCTGACTTTGGCCTGTAAAGTTATGCCTGAAAAACCCTGATTAACAAAATTCCCATTCCAGAAACATTGTTGTCTTGTGTTTCGTTTTATCAAAGTTGCCCCCTGACTTTGGCCTACAAGGTTGTTATGCTTGAGAAACCCTGATTAACAAAACTCCCATTCCAGAAACATTGTTGTCTTATGCTTCGTTTTATCAACGTTGTCTCTTGACTTTGGCCTGCAAGGTTATGCTTGAGAAACCCTGATTAACAAAATTCCCATTCCAGAAACATTGTTGTCTTATGCTTCGTTTTATCAAAGTTGCCCCTTGACTTTGGCCTGCAAGGTTATGCATGAAAAACGCTGATTAACAAAATTCCCATTCCAGAAACATTGCTGTCTTATGCTTCGTTTTATCAAAGTTGCCCCTTGACTTTGGCATGCAAGGTTATGTTTGAAAAACCCTGATTAACAAAATTCCCATTCCAGAAACATTGCTGTCTTATGCTTCGTTTTATCAAAGATACCCCCTGACTTTGGCCTGCAAGGTTATGCCCAAAACGCTCTGATTAGTAAAATTCCCATTCCAGAAACATTGTTGTCTTATGCTTCTTTTTATCAAAGTTGCACCCTGACCTTGGCCTGTAAGGTTATGGTTAAAAAACCCTGATTTACAAAATTCCCATTCCAGAAACATTGTTGTCTTATGCTTCGTTTTACCAACGTTGCACCCTGAGTTTGGCGTATAAAGTTTTGCCCGAAATGCCCTATTGAGCAAAATTTCCATTCCAGAAACATTGTTGTCTGACGCCTCGTTTTACCAAAGGTGCACCTTGACTTTGGTCTGTAGGTTTTGCCTGAAACGTCCTGATTAGCAAAATTCCCACTCCAGAAACATTTGGAGTGTTTGCCACAAAGCTTCCAATTTATCAGCCCATAGTTTCCTGTTTAGCTGACTTCATCATAAACGTTCTAATTTTTGTGTTCCCTTGTGAGCGGGCAGCTCCAGATAGCTCTCCTATTTATTTTTGTACTGTCTGTAATTCTCCATCTCCAGGGGTGTGCACCAAGCCTTTTCCCACAAGACCTGAAAAAGAAATCTTCAATCGTTCCCTTTTTTTGTCCTTTACTTTTCCTCGCGTGCAGTCCAGGAGAACTAAAGCTGGTTTTGAAGATGGAGCAAAAAAAAGTGAACGAAAAGATTGGAAGCCAGGCTAAAACGAATGTGGTAGCAAATCTCCTTCCTGGAGCTAAAGCCATAATGGACAGTGTCATCTGTCTTGTAATGGAGTTGTCGAAAGGCAATTAAATAGCAATCACTAGCCGGGGAAAACAGGTAACCTCCCGTCCACGTTCGCGTTCACGGGATCCGTGCCTTCTATTACCTACTCATGAGGAAGTCTTGCCGGCACCTACGGATTAAGTCATTTTTTGTAGGGGAGGAGGGTTGGCTGCTGTATTGCTAGCTGAATCCGTACGTTTTCTGCCATTTTGGTCTCAGGGTTACGTCTAGGATTGCTGCAAGGAGGAAAACATTAGGCTTAAATCTACCCTGGAACTGGACTGGGTTGAGGTCTCTAATGACAGTGTGAATTTGAAAAGGATTGCATTTATCAACGAGTGTGGGAATGGCATGGACGTTTGAGCTTAATGGATTAATAAAAAAAAAATATTAAAAAATCATGCGAGTGTATAGCATGGCAAAGCAAATGCGTTGTAGATGTGTAGTCTTGTTTTTTTGTTGTTGTTGTTTTCGATGTTCTCTTTCGTCAGTGGTAATTTTCAAGGCGTAGGCTTACTTGCACCGTCTGGAGTGTCTCGATACTGACGTTGCGAGATGACCAATAATCCTTAGTGCTCCGGCGTATTAATTTTAAAGGGTGTGTCCATTTTAAAAAGCTTATTATTTTTTTTGGCTTATTGTGTTGCTGTTGGTTGGGCTGTATGTCAGAAGAACTAACGTGGATGTAAAACTCTTTTACATATGTTTACGGTTGTGCCATTCAATCATTGTGCTACTTTTAACGAAGGAAACTAGATTGGTCATTGTACTGAAACTTACGTAGGTTTTTTTGTTGTTGTTTTGGCACCCTTACTCTCTTTAGATAAACTGCGACAAGAGGAAAGAACTGTGTTTAAGATGGTGACAAAACCGTATACTTACCTTTCTTCTAACGCTGCTCGTCAATAATACCCGCTTAAAGTAACTGATATTAGAATATTGTGCTTTCTGAAACCTTATAGTAGATCTAGAAAGCTGTTGATGTTCACTCCACCCTCTCCTCTCTCCCCATAGGACATTTCTCGTAGATGATTATTTTGGATGATCAAAGTGCTTGAAATTGGAGAAAAATTACCATTTTCCTTTCATTGAAATGTCAACAACAGGTTAAACATGTAAGACACTGAAAGCGAAATTCGAGAGCAGATTTCGCCCAATATCAAGCCCAGTCGTAATCGTTATTCGCATAATCGTAATCAAATTCAAATTCGGTAAAGCCTTGTCGAAACGAACTCGCACAAACTCGCACAAACGTACATAATATTTCATTGTGCAAGAGATTCACAAGCCAAAGGGTAAACGAGGCAAACAGTTTGCATTAAAGACTGGCCTTGTGAGAAAAACAAGATACACTAATCTGAGAATGAAAGAAAATACAACTGCTCCGACTGGGACTCGAAACCCAGGACATCCCGCTCACTAGCTCAGTGGTTAAGAGTCCTCGGCTAGTCAGCGAGAAGTGCTGGGTTCGAGTCCCAGTCGGGGTGTACCTGTCTTTTCTTTCTTTCTCAGATTAGCGCATCTTGTATCCTCAAAAGGTCAGTCTTTAATGCAGACTGCTTGCTTCGTAGTCGAAACGGAGGATTGAAACCGTTAAAATGCAAAGCCAGAAAGCCATGCAGTGAACAATAGTAAACTGAATCTTTAAGTCAAAGTTGTCAAGCATGTTCAATGTTCATGCATGGGATTCTCGTGCTTTACGCTTGAGTGGTTTCTTCAGTGCACCTTTTCGACTTGCACAGACAAAATGTTCCTGTGATTTCTTTTCTGTTCCTTAGGACATGACTTTGCCACGTAAAAGTTTTTTGAGGTATTTTTTATTTCCTTTATTAATAATTACCGTATCGTTTGCTGTTCTTGATAATGGGGCAATCAACCAAAAATTAACCAATTGTTGATTAATTACTTGATATCGGGAGTGATCTGTTCCAGAAACTACTTTTTTTTATTGCCTGCCGCGTATATAACGCTGCCTGTCTTGTAGCCAGTCACGTGCACAGACATGCGCGGGGGTAGGGGCAACTTTCAGTGAAAGGGCACGCTGAGGCTTTATTTTTCGGGGGCCTTTTTTTTTATAGCTTGTCACTCTTTTTTTTACCATTTTTGGCCCCCTTTCTTGGGCTTCCTAGCTTTCTTTTTGCCCTTTCTCCTCGCTGCAACCAGCATTTTTTAGTGCAGAAAAGCCAAATATGCCATGTTTTTTCTTCAAAAAGGGCATTTTTTTTTCCAAACAGGGCAGGGGCAACATCCCTCCTCCTTCCCCCGTGCACGTCACTATACTTGTAGCAATTTCATTGTATTGTAATAGAAGTTACATTCAGCTGCTTACCACGTTTCACCATTTTCCTTGGTGTTGGCTGTTAATGTTTTGAAATTACCCATTGAAGCAGTGGTATTTTAGAATAGCATTAATGCTGTAAACAGAATACCGATTTCTTAATTCAGAAACTACCGTTGCCCACCTCGTACAAGCAAGCAGTGCAAAAACCCTCCCTCATAATCTCATTGGTTCATTCGTCGCGTCTTTTCTTTTCCTTGCGTTTTGAAGACGACCGCAGCGTCCGTCCGTCAAAACACGTTCTTCGAGGTCATCGTATGGTCTCTTGTCCATCTGGAATAGAAATGTAGGTTACAACTGGCTCGTATGACAGATGTGCCGTACTGGTTGACGAGTTTAAGCGCCATTACGCGTTCATCTTCCTGAGAATGGGTGGAGGCCAACCCAGAAGAGGGAAAAAAAGCAATTCTTTCTCGTCTTGAATTCCGTGAAGTGGCGGGAAGTTGCAACCTGCCTTCTATACAGCTTTTGGCCCTGCCTTTGAGATTACCAGTCTGCAGCATCACGAAAAACCCATTTCCCAATGGTGAGGTCGGTTAGGGTCAGGTCAGAGGTGACTGGAGTCACAAACCTCTAGGGCTTGCAGGTGCCTGTGCCCTATGTTGCTTGCCCATAGGCCTATATGCACGTCTCCCGCCTGTGCGTGCAAGGGTTATTTGCATACAGAACGGATAACATGACTCGGCAACAAGTCGACAACGATTACCCAAATCACGATTTGCGACTAATGTGTCTACTAAGCCATTTTAATGTGTTTTTTTTTTTTGTTGGAGCTGGAAGTTTTACGTCATTTTTAAGGTTGTCCGACTCTGATGGTGTATTCGGTATGTAAGCTTGGTCTGTCGTGGGGAGGAAGTTATACAGCGTTTTCTGTTGAAGACGACCTGATGCCGGCAGTCTTTAAGTTGGGGTAAATAAATTCGTATGCCTTGCCTGCCCAGCTGCCCAGCTCCATATTTTTCCAATACTTTTTTGCGTACTTTGTGCTGATCACTAATAAAATGTATTTTAAAATACTGTAAAAAGCCAAGAGTGTACTAACAACAATGAAATACCACGTTTCGATGCCCGTATCAGCGTCGTTCTCCAGCAGCAAGTGTTTCTACAATGCTTTGCAGATTTTTCCATTTGCATGAAAATGACGCCGATTTGGGCGTCGAAACGTTGCATTGTTTGTTGTTCGCGCACTTTTAAGCATTTTTACTATTATTATTATTTACTTCGCGTTGATTCTTTACGCAAAGACCGTACAACGTAATTAGCGAAGCGCAGGACGTTGGGAAATCTATAAGTCGGAGAGTTGTAAACCGGAAATTGCCGACATTTATCGAATTTTGCCGAATCTTACCAAAATGAGCCGAATGCACAAGAACAAAGTAACTGACGCAGTATTTCGGGGATAACGTTCCGTTTTGAAACATAAATATCTGCGGGCCGCATATTTTTTTTTTCGTAAACAGTTCAGATAGGCAGGCTGGAACTCATACGAAACTTCGTTGCTCAGCACCCACTAAACCATGCGCAATGGCTGTTTGCCGTGACGTCACCATGAGTTAGCCAATGACGAACGAAAACAACGGCTGTTTGGCCCGTCTGATTGGACTAGCCCAGTCACGTGATATGCACGTCACAGCAAACTGCCATGGCACGTGGTATAGTCCACTTTTTTTTTTTATTTATTGCGGTTTGATGTTATTCTTTTTCATGGGTTTACCCAATGTGTATTAAGTGACGATGACTTAAGCTTTTATATTTTGACGCTTGAAAACGGTGCACAGTACGTCTGAAACGTCGCATCGGTCTTTTTTGTGCATTCGACTGGCTTGTTCTCATTATATAGGTGAATTTGAGCATGCATAAACCCAAACCTAAAAGAAAGACCTTGGAAAAAAATGGAACTGAACCAAGGTAATCGACTAGTTATACACATAACGTCGACGTGGCGTGGATGTACATTGAAATCTTAGGCTAAAATAACGTTATGCAGTTACTGTTTTTTTCCAAATTCGCAGATTCCAACCAGCGAACCAATCCTTCGTGAATCAGCAACGTTTAAAAAAAAAAAAGAAGAAGCGATATCGCATCAAAATCTAAAAATGGTAAAACCAAAACACACCAAAACATTCCCCAGGTTAATCGCTCCGAATAATACTTTAGACTTAAAAAATGCAAATTTGGAACATTGCTACCGAAAGTAGCAATGTTCTATAGTTTTCATTTAACCTTCGAACTATTAGTTGGTGCGATTAACTCGGCGAATATTTTGGTGTGTTGATATCACTCCTTTGAAGGGACGAACCGTTCGGAACTTGGGCGGTCCCTTTTACCAGATTTGGTTTTGGATATGATATAAAACTGGTTTATGGGACGTTGTTGTTTTAGTGGTTCGCTGTTGGATTATTTCGCGTAAACTTGAACCAGGTTGAGCGACAAAGCGGTCTTAGCGTAACGTCTTAGGGAATTTTAATTACTAAAAAAAAACTGGATTCCAGAACACAATAAACGACTTGGTCAATATTTTGCAGCAATGAAAATGCAGAATGAATAAAAGCGAAAAAATCGCAACTTGACATAAATACTAGAACGCAAAAAAATATTCCGTAACAGCAAAAAAAAAAGTAATTAAGTTGGTCCCAGGAAAAGGATAAAAAAAAACGAATTTAAAACATGTTTGTAACGCACCTTCAAACGTGATGCAAAAAAAAAGTCTCAAATTACTAAAGTTGAAAAAAAAAGAGTAATCTTTTTGGGTTTGCCGGAGGGTGGACATTAGCAGGCGCCCACAGCGATGCAGGATAAGACGTATTATAGCAGTGGGAATGAGCTGGAAGCGCCGTAGCGGACGATATACGGTAACCATGGCCAAATTATGCCAGTTACCTAATGGGATAATTGCAGAGGCTCAAGAGGTCAGGTATGCTATTATACCAAGTCGGAGATGATTGTCCTATGGGGATATTTTCGGATTGTTGTTTTCCGGTTGTGAGCTGCTATTAGGCTAAAAAAGTGTAAATTCTTTTTTCGTGCCCATGCAGCGTTATTACCAGAAATGTACCATGGAGAAAAATATGTGTTGTGTAAATTTTTACCCCTCCCCTTCCTCGAGCCGGAAAAAAAAATTGAAAATTTATGGAACTGTCAAGAAGTGTGAAATTTCGAAAAAGATTAAGTAATGTGGGAAATCGGTACGAACAAAATTCAGAAATCACACCGTTAGAATTCTTGACAAAAATCAGGGAAATCTAAACTCGCGCAGTACATAGTGCGAAAAAAATCAGAGAAATCATCAAATCGTATAATAAATAGTGTAAGAATTAGGAAATGTAAAATTTCGTGACAAAAATCATGGAAGTCATAAAATCGTATAATAAAGTAAGAATTAAGAAATGTAGAATTGTGTGACAAAAATCAGGGAATTCATCAAATCGTATAATAAATAGTGTAAGAATTAGGAAATGTAAAATTGTGTGACAAAAATCAGGGAAGTCATAAAATCGTATAATAAAGTAAGAATTAAGAAATGTAGAATTGTGTGACAAAAATCAGGGAATTCATCAATCGTATAATAAATAGTGTAAGAATTAGGAAATGTAAAATTGTGTGACAAAAATCAGGGAAGTCATAAAATCGTATAATATCAAATCGTGTAAGTTAGAGAAAAAGTCTTATAAGTTAGCAAAACAATGTAAAAAAAATTGATGTGCAGTTTGGTGAATAATTTCGGAAAATTACACTTAGAAATGGTCGGAAAATTTTCAGATGAAACATCTAAACCCCGGAAATACGAGATAATTAGGATTGGTAACAATTGGGGTTTCGTTTAAGTTTTGTACTATTTTTCCCTTAGAATAATAGATATTCCCACTTCTTTGGCGTTCACAGGACGGTAGATTGTTGCTTTAAAATTTTGTTGTTTTTTTTTTCCGTCGTAGCGTGACACTACAATAAGTAGACCTATGTTAAAACAGTTTCATGTTAGCCTTCCATAGACCTCAACTAGATTTTAACATTTAGTGCAAAATAGAATCGTGACACCGGAATTATTTACGCACTTTTTTTTTCTTTTTTTAAGTCAGTCTTAACCGTGACTCGTAATATTTTTTGTTACTCTCCTAACTATTTTCAGTGTGAATGTCCTTCCCCGCCGGCCAGAGAAGGTTAATTTACAAAAAAAGTTAATTTGGTTTGTGGAAATATTTAAAATGATTTTTTAATTTTTGTAGGCTATTTGAACGACGTCATACATAAAACGCTTCAGTTTTTTTGTTTTTTTTCAAGTGGTCCTGCAACATCAGTCCTCATCTTAATGATCGTCCATGCTAAAATAATTGGAAACGTCGGCGCCCAATCCGGCTCGATTACGTCGTGGCCTTTAAAACAGTGACGTCACACTTGTGTCTTTAGGAACGGACTCGACATTTCACCATAATGCATGCACCATTATGCTTGCACTGTCAATGCGTTACTATGCAGTTGAATAACGACCTAGGTTGAGTGGAACGATAGAATACAGGAAGGTTGGTCCTTCCTCAGCTCAGTAAGTCGTTTTCCGCCAATATTTCCTCCAACGTCACTGGCTCCGGTCTGGCGTGGCTTGTGCGCATGTGCGTAAGCTGTCGAGCTACATTGTGACGTCAGTGGCGCCAGCAAAATCAACAGCCAGTAGAAAAGCAATATGCAAAAAGCTCGGAAGAGACCCCCCTGATACCGACCGATGAATTCGTTTATTTCTTTCATCGAGGGGACATGGCCGGAAATATGTTGCGCTGTGTGTTTTCTTTACTTCCGGCCATGGCCAGTAAAATGACGGCCCGACCTACAACGATATTAGGAGGGTAGACAAAATGGCCGCCACGTCTGGTTCATTTCTTCGAGGTGTATAGCATCTTTGTACGGAGAGACGTGACATCTGTTGACAGCTAGTGACGGTTTCCAAAGTAATAATTACAATTTTTCCGTAGATTTTAGTGGCAAATTTGTATTACCTATAAAAGTACTTTTAAATAGTTTTTTTTTAATATCAATCAGCCATAGTTAAGCTCTTTCTCTGCGCTTGCAAAAAAAAAAGCGACACGTTCGTTGGCAATTTGTACGGTCGGTGTCGCCCTCGGTTGACAGAAAGCGGCAACGAACAAATCAATCGCATAAGTGACGTTTCAGCGGCCATATTGCCCACTCATGTGACGTATGCTATTTTTCATCCAAGATCCTGCAGGTACTGTAGTAGATCCCTGCTTCTGGAATAACATTTGGCGAAGCGATAAACATTATTTTCAGTGTGAGTGTTGACATGTTGAAATAACACTTACACTACCGGAGTGTAAGGCCCTCTAAATAAAGGTATTTTGGTTTGCCGAAGCTAAAACTTCACAACGGGACAAGACACAAATCAGCATTGTAAAATATCCGTATTTGAATACCTCAATAATACACTTAAAGTGGCACTATCACCGATTGAAATGCGAACGAAAGTACCACGGCGCCATCTAGTGGCAGTGATATTGTTAACCTTTATAGCTTGCTCCCAGGTGCACGGGGACGAACCAAATTTTCACTCAATAATTTAAAATGTCGTGGCTTGTTTGTTTCGTTAAAAGAAATGCCGTTATGCATTCCTTCGCTTGGTGCAAGCAAACTCTAGATGGGACTACACAGCGCTAGATGTTGTCAGATTTCGTCTGCTTTCAATCGGTGATAGTGCCACTTTAACCCTATAAACGACAAACGTTTTTGCAGGTTTTGTCAAAGAAGAGAATTAAATAAAGATGCCGTAATCCTGCTAAACCTATACTACACGTGTAGTAGTGGCGCCCTTCCGCGGTAACTGCGTTTACTAACATCAAACAGCATTCTAATATTTGTTTGTTTGACCGCAGTTAACGAGGGAGGGCGCCACTCCTCGCGTAGTACAGGGACTTTCTTCGTAATCCCTGGTTGTGTGTTTGTGGCACGTGCTTCCAAAATTGAAATTCAGTGTTCTTCTCGCCGATTTGAAGACAAAAAAAAACCGTCAGGAAGGTTTAAAGAAAGTTCTTTGAACTTGCAGTAGAGTAGGCTAAGCTTAGTTGTTTTGTCGCGAGCACACCTCCTCCTTTAGCAAACTTCAAAGCGAGTCACACCTCCCCCCCCCTCCCCTCCCGACACCCCGAAGTACGTCAACCCTTTTTTCGCCATTTTAAAACGCTTCCTTGTTAAAACAAACATTAAAACTGTTGACGTGATGATTTGGCAACTGTCGAGGATTTCGTGAGCGATAATTTGGGACATGTTAGTGTTTTTTAGTGGCAGGGAAACGCACGCAATGTCTCGACGAAGTTGTCGAAAAAGTTTTGCCGCGTCATTTGGTAGCTGCTCATTGCAACCTACGTGCCCCAGCTTGCGGTGTGCTGTAAAACAAGATTAGGCCTATCATTGCAACCGGAATAATGGCAACCTTTCCTTTTGATACGACTATGTTGCCATAGATATTAAAAAAAAATTCATCTCTATTTAAAATATGAACGGTAAGTGGCAATTTCGGTCTGAATAGGTTTTCAATTACTTGCTGATTTTTTACCAACCCTGGAACCGTAAAAGCAGAAAAATAATGTGGGAAAAATCTGAACATTGGCTTTTCAAACGTTTCAAACGAACTAAAATTGCTGAAATCAGGGCTCCGTTGGGCTCCTTACCTGAATTATCGTAGTCCCCCCCCCCCACATTGTGAATTCCAATTTGTTTTTGTTTTTCCTTCCCCCCCCCAAAAAAAAAAATTATAGGTATACCACTGATAGCCACCCAAAATCGTAGGGGCATGGGCATTTTAGCGTTTACAGCGGAGTTCCTAAATTATCGGAGTCCCTCCCATTGTGAATTCCAATATTGTTTTGTTCTTGCCCCTCCTTCCCAGTCTTCCCCGATAATTCAGGCAACTTCGCTGCAAACGCTCAAACGTCCAGCC
>JAHWFP010230067.1:0-13637 GCA_023313725.1 Lithobius niger | reverse complement strand
ACAAGTGTCTTAATTTTCGGCGAAACACTGTATTCGATCATCCTACGTGAAGTAGCTTTTGCAATATTTACGTAGGTTAAAGTGAATGTACCGGAACCTTTTCACACGAGGGAAAAAATACGAAAATTAATGCCTTTGCAACATGTACACGCGTCAAGTCTCACCCATGCAGCAAAGCCAACCGGGAGGAATGTACCTTTATGTAAATCATTGGGTATATGACCGATTCGCCGAACCCCGTTTCGCCGATTCCCGTTTCGCCTAATTTTAATAAGTGTCTTAATTTTCGGCGAAACGGGGATTACCGTTTCGCCAAATCCCCTTTCACCGAATATTATTTTTTCCAAATTATGTGCTTCGCTCGCACTACCGCGCTCGCAGCGGCTAAACATAACACATGAGAAACCGCAACTAATCACAAATTCCTTCCAATTAGAAATCCATGTTTAACTTCTCCAACGTCAAATTTTTTAAGAATATTATTTTTGTTTCGGCGAAGCGGGATTCGGCGAAACCGGAATTCCCCTTTCGCTGAATTTTATTCAGAGCTTAAATTGTCGGCGATACGGAACAAATTTACGGCGAAACGGGATTCGGCAAAATGGGTATACACCAATCATTGAAGTATGTTGTGAGCTCTATTCTCATTTTGCTTTGACCATGTTTCCTAAGAGAACAGCGGCAGATTTGTTTCATTCTGTAGATTCTCATTGCCTTTAACCGTTTGTGGAAAGAAGGAACTGCACAAAGTGCAACATTGCAACCATTATACCGATTCTGTTCTACACGAACTAACTGGATTAACGGTGCTTTCCTCCAGGTAGGCTCTTCCGTACGGCTCAGTTTTGCACCATTACTTGAGATGCGTGTAAATGTTGCAGTTGCATTCATTTTCCTATTTTTCCCCGTGAGAAACTGTTTTGCTACATGCATTCTAACCTACATAAATGTTGCAAAAGCCCATTTCGCGCAGGATGCTCGAATAGAAGATATGTCCTTTTAAGTCGGTCAATAATTACTAATAGTGCTTGTCGTTAAACGTTCGTTGAGGCAGCTTCCAAATGTCGGCGAACTTTGGAAACTTTTTTTTGTGTGGCGAGAAGCAGCAGCTTGGTTAGCCAAGTCCTTGGACATGAAAGTGTTGTATCACTGCTTTAGCTCCAAAACAGGGGAATTCTGCTGCATTAAATGCGCCTGTTCACCATTCGATAGCGTTGCCCATATTCTAAACACAGCAACCACATTCCAGATTCTCCGTCGTCCAATAGGCTGATGTGGTTCACGTGACCTCGTTTTAGTTATAAAAATTCGCGGCGATGCTGCGAAGTGTTGTTCTTTTTTTTTAAATTTACCGCTATTTTCTTACATCGCTCGAAGATCTCCGGCGCTGCATCTAGAAGGTAGAAAGAGGGGAGTTTTAAAAGTCGGCGGCTTGCGAGTCGCTTAGCAGCGGGGAACAGTTTTCCCATTGAAATAACAAAGGGGCAAGCGGAGAAGCGACTCGCAAGCCGCTGACTTTTAAAACTTCCCTAAGGTATATCTAGAAAATAGCCTTTAATACTGCAATTAAAAAAACCTTGTCAGAGCTGACTGGGAGGTGTAGCGTGCAACGACAACATATGACCTCCGAAACAATTTGTTGCATAGTAAACGTTCGCAAACGTCCGCGTGACGGTGCGATGATCACTGAATTAAAGCAGCGTGGGAGAAGCGATGGCATTACTCCTCGGGTTCTGCCTAGCAGATTCGCGATTTAAGCCGCAGCCAGATGTGATACTTCCGCTTTGAGATTATGGGATGGCAGCCGTCATGATAGTCATGGTGTGCAAAATGTTGGAGAAACTCTAGTCAGCTGAGTAGGGTAAAACAGGCATAGCTACAGTTAAACTGTGAATCTCCTTGCAAAATTTATCTTAGCACAGGCAAAAGTCTGAACTAATTTTCCAATAGCTGTACGATTTTATAAATTGATGTTTGCATCGTTTTTCGGGCGCGTTTACGCAGCGACTCGCCTTTGCATTCTCGCAGCTTGAACTCAATCGCGATGGCAAAGGTGACATTGCCATGGTAACATCGCTAAATGGATTAGCTAAATCCGACACCGTTTGAGTAAATAGTTGCAGTCTTACAGTTCGTGCCAATAATATAAAGAATTCCTCATGACGAAACAATTTTCCCGAACGCTTCTGAACTTGTTGTTTTCGTTGCGAGGCAGCAGACATGAAACCGCCGCTATGTTGGAACTTAGGTGATTTCTAGCTTCTAGCTGCGAGAATGCAAAAGCGAATGGTTGCATAAACGTGCCCTTAAGATATACATCGTTTTCACATTTGTGGCAACATACTCAATATTGCCTTCGTCGCACAATACAGGAGTGACTGCAACAGAAGTGATGAATTATGGGATCTGTATCTCGCGAATTCATTCAGGCGAATGTAGAGGCGAGAACGGTGTGCAGCAGGCGCCGTCACATTTGACATTTTTTAAATTGTTTTAATCTGAAATTGCTGTTATGCTTTTTATAGGGGGTTACAATAATTGTGTAAATAAAATAGATTGTAGGATTTACCTCTCGCGAATCTCATTCAGACGAGAACCGGAAGTTGGTTGGCGCCATGTTGGCGTTACCGACGTCGGCCAAGAGCCGGAAGGAATGATGATGGCGAAGGTTTAGAATGCTTTATTTCTAGTACAGTTGCGATCCCCGAGGTTCTACACGGAAGAAGGAATGGCATTCGTGCGTGCGCCATCTTTATCAGTTATTTTGTTTTTGAATTATTTTTCGACCTCGGCTGGACTCCTGAGACCTGGGATACAAGTCTGAAGTCCAAATACAAGCTATCTTTAAAGGGCAATTACATCCATTTTGACATGCATGTTTTCCTTTGGGTCACTTACACAATAACTAAACACAAGAACTGCGGTAGGAATACGTTACGTACGTCCGATACAACAATTTAATTACTGCATCACCAAAACACGATACGGGGACCGCCATTGTTTTGTTAGAACGCGCGGAAATTAACGCCGACAGATGTCACTTATCGATTTCGACTCGCAGCCGATTGAGATAGCTGTATTGGCTGTGAGTAGCTCGAGCGTCTGACGGCCTTAGCTGGCCGACAGGAGTGTGGCCAGCTAAGGCCGTCAGATGCTTGAGCTACTCACAGCCAATACAGCTACAAACGTAAACTACAACCAAATTTATATTCTAATGAACTTAACCTTCTTTCAGTTTTCTTTTTAACCTTCTGTCAGTCACTTGCAGTTGTAATTCATGACAAACATTGCAGAGATGAAGCCTTTTTAGTAAGGTCTGGTAATGAATAAAGAAATATGTTCGATGTTAATTGCACCGATGATATTATTTTGCTAAAATAGTCAAACCCTAAAAAATAACAATTTGCCCCAGTTTGATGGGGGCGCAGTAATTTTTAAGAATAACCCGCATTGATACCGTAATTGCAGCAGAGGCGGTAACATGAGAACCAACAGGTCATATCACTAAATTTCCATAAAAAAAACGAGGCCCTAACTACACAAACTATTGTAAGAGAAATCTAGGGATTAAAACATGAACATGATATTTGGTAACAATACAACTGTTTTAAGGTCATAAATGCCTTGAGTAAAATTATGTATGCAATCCTAGACGAAGCGCACAGTCCAGGGAAAATTTATAGACTAAATATTAAATACACGGTACCTTTTTTTTTTTTATTTTTTTTTTTTTTACAAAATTTTCTTTAGATGCTCTGGCATTTGTTTGTCTGCTGCACGTAATTTTTTCTTGGGTCAGCCCTGCGCCCCGAATCCTTTTGCTACGCACGTCAGTAGAAAATCAGCCAGTCAAATGCTGCCCATCCCAACTTGCCTACGTTTTTACTAATCCCTTCCTCCATACCGAGGGTTATCAGTCACGTGATGGGTAAGGGTTGGTTTGGGAATTGGGATGGGGATTTCAGGCCATTGGGAAGAATATATGTGACCGTGACATCGATTATTGGATTACTGCTAGTTGATGAATTCGTTTTGTTCCTTACCTTTCTTGTAATCGCTAACTAGTTAAAGCAAATTTTTAAAAGAGAATTTCTTTTTCAAAATTTGAGACCCGAATTTGGCGCCCCTGATACTCATTTCTTTTTGGGGGGGGGAGCCGCCCCCCTGCCCCCCCCTTACGGCACGGCCCTGATTTTTTATACCGACATCAAAACTTTTTTAATAGTTGCGGATTAAAGGCGGATTACCGCCAAATGAATGTCCGCAGCTAGTCTGCAGAAAGTCTTGCACGATTGAGTTTTCTCTAGCGCTTACTCGCAGCAAGCAACACACCACCTTAATTATTGAGTGAAAATTTGGTACGTCCTCGTGCACGTGGGAGCCATCTGAAAGGGTTATAGATATTGCTGCCGCAAGATAGCGCCCCGGTGTCTTTATATTGTTCCGTGGCGCTCTCTAGTGGAAGTAGTATCGTTAGGGCGCGTTCACGCAAAGAGGCCTTCTCGCTCGCCGAAAGCTATTTGCTAGTCAACCGTTATTTATTTATGATTAGTTTCCCGTTGCTACTAAATGAATGCGGTAATAGATAACAAATAACAAATTGTATGTATTATAAATAACAACACGGATAAAGAACAAAGAGCTACAGTAATGTTAAACATTGCTACAAGATTGTTGTCATTTCACGCTATTGCCAAAATTTGCTATTATCATGCAAAGAATAGCTTCTAGCACTGATAAAACGTCGGTAGAATCAATAGCTTCTCGCAGCGAGAATTCAAAATCCAACATGGCGTCCATTTCGTGGCTATCGAATCGAAGACAAACCATCGAATGCCGGCAAACAAAAAACAGTTCGTCATCTTGTACTGCATTAAAAATTGTTTTCTTGTTGTCATAAATCTACGCTCGAATGTTGTAAGCATCGTACGCCGTGTTAACGGGCACGAGGAGAAGATTTGCGTCTGCGTCGTTGCCATGGTTACTAATACGCATAGACAACTCGAAAGCCGCATACTCCGGTAAAGGCGAGAAGCAGCCATCAGATTTAGTATTGATCAAGTAAAAGCTAGTGAGCGAGAAAACTGTCGTTGCGTAAACGAGCCCTAAGGGCGCGTTTACGCAGAGACTCGCCTTTGCATTCTCGCAGCTAGAACTCAATCGCGATGGCAAAGGTGACATTGCCATGGTAACAACGCTAAATGGATTAGCTAAATCCGACATCGTTTGAGTAAATACTTGCAGTCTTATAATCCGTGCCAATAATTTAAAGAATTCCTCATGACGAAATAATTTTCCCAAACGCTTCTGAACACACTTTATTTGCTGTTTTCGTTGCGAGGTGGCAGACATAAAACCGCCGGCATGTTGGAATTTGAGGTGATTTCTAGCTTCTAGCTGCGAGAATGCAAAAGCGAGTGGGTGCGTAAACATGCCCTTAACCTGTATAGCTTGTTTCCAGGTGCATGAGGGCGTACCAAATTTTTACTCATTTAATTAAGGTAGTACGTGGCTTGTTTGTTGGGTTAAAAGATTTCTTCGTGCATTCCTTTGCTTGCTAGCGCTAGCGAGAACTATGGTCCTATGGTCCTATGGTCGCTATGGTCCTATACAATAAGGGTGCGTTTATTCAACGACTCGCCTTTACATTCTCGCAGCTAGAATTGAATCGCGATGGCAATTGTGTTAGCTAAATCCGGCATCGTTTGAGTAAATGCTTGCAGTCTTATAATCCGTGACAATAAGATGAAGAATTCTTTCTGACGAAACAGTTTCCCAGCCGGTTCTGAACTCACTTTATTGAGTGGTTTCGTTTCGAGCCGGTAGAGCTAAAACCGCCGCCATGTTGGAATTTCAGGTAATTTCTTGCTTCTAGCTGCGAGAATGCAAAGGCGAGTCCTTGCGTAAACGCGCCCTAAGCCTTGGAAGGTGTCTCTCTGGTAAGATTGACGGTGTTATTGGAGGTTTTTAGCACACGTACGGGTCTAAACGCCCCTGTTGACTCAGTTGCAGGTGTTTTATGTCCAAAAAAAAACAAAGACACCCGAGGTTTTCAGCTCCTTGTGGGTTGCTCAAGTTGTTTATGGCAGGGGAATTATAGTCTGACAGAAGGAGGAGGAAAAAAGCACTTTAGTAATTAAAAATATAAACAGAATAGCCATCAAGATGGAACCGGAACCGTTTTCAATTGAAGGGTTTAAAACAGTTGTCGTACAACTTAAAGATTAATAAAACGGTTCAGAGCAGATGGGTCATGGTTATAATTCTTACAGGTCTTACGGATGTAAGGTCCCATACTAAAATAAAAATAAAATAAAATAAAAAGTCGGCGCAATTCGCAAGAATGTGCCAACACTCGGCTCCTCACAAGTCCGCAGGTCAAATGATTAGAGGAGGAGGTCGACTGATACTTTGAATAGTGGGTCCCTGCATTTTGATTGGTGGAAATGCAGGGACATCAATACATTTCCACCAATCAAAACGCAGGGTCCCACTATTTAAAGTATTAGCCGACCTTCTTCTTTTATCATTGGACCTGCCGACTTGGGTGAGTTAGGAGCTGAGTGTTGGCACGTTCTTTCGAATTGTCCACCTTTTTATTTAATTTTAATTTTAATTTTTAATTTTAGTATGGCACCTTCTATCCTTAAGACCTGTAAGGTTTATAACCATGACCCTTCTGCTCCCCTATTGTTATATTAATTTTTAAGTTGTTTGACATGTTTTAAACCCTTCACTTGAAAACTGCTCCGAGCAGGGAACCGAAACATCGCGATTTCGTCTTTCACTGCACTTGACGGCTACTCTGTTTATATTTTTAAACTCTTTGAGTAGCATCCAGGTTGATGGGCACAGGTGATCCTGAACCATCAGAGCCTCATGACTGTCGCTCCCTGTGACTAATGAATTCTGACTGGGCGAAATCAAGGCTAACCATGCATCATGTTTGTTAGAGACTTTGCTGAATTCTAAACTGAATTCTCACGAGACGTTTCGTGCTGGATCTGTAGGTAGGCTTGACTTAGAATTCAGCGACGTGGACAGTTGTCTTTTCGTGTCTTGCCTGTCCTGTCAATTTGTCTTATCTTTTATTTTTTGCTTGTTTAGCATTACATGTAGATTTAGTATTTGGTGTAAACTTTTGTAAAAATAATAGCCAGCCGGTCTTGATGTTTTTCAGTTGCAGTAAAATATAATGTCCAGGATGCCTCGCAAGCCATATCTCCGTAGCGATTTCAACAAGACTTATCATCGCCCTGGGAATCCACTGAAAGGTTACTCGGCAAAGTAAGTATCTAATCAAAAATTATTAAATTCAAAAAGATTCACTGCCATGATCTCACTGTTTAAGAAAAAAAAAGCTATCGATATCAACAAGACTTATCAGCTCCACTGCAAGGCACCTCGGCAAAATAATAAAAAATGTTAGAAATTCAAAAAGAACCAGAAATTCAAAAAGAACCAATGCCGTGATCCCATTGTTAAAAAAAAACTGTGTGGTATGAATTTACACCACAATCTAACGAGAGTTTGCCATCACATGATTGATAGGGGGCCGTTAGACCATACCCCCAAGCAGACGGGAAAAACAACTTAAGTGGTTGCACATAACACATTTGCATTAACCGGAACATGGCTCCCAAAAACGGTTTTTAACGTTTAAACCGTTCATCAGAAATCTCTGCCAACCCAAACCAGTTACGAATATTATTCCGTATTAAGTTTTCTTCCTGAAAGGTCTTTTTAAGTTTTGGATAAAATATATAGACGGTGTCCGAAAATGGTGCCCTAAAAACTTGTTTTTAGTCTTCTGTACAGTCGTACCGTCTGAGAAGACTATTGCAACGACTTTGTCCGTCCGTCCGTTGCTTTTTCAACTTCGCAACGGCACCAGATAGAGACGACCACTGTTTACAACGTTAGATTCAGTGTCAAAAGTTAGTTAAATAACATGGCAAATTAAACATCGTTACCTCCTTATAGCTAATAGACTTCTTCGACGTAACTAAATTAAATAATATTTCATCGTCGAATTGAAATCCTAAAGATTTGTGTTAACGCAGCCGTAAAAAAAAAAAACATTTTAGCTTCGTTTAAAAGAGTCTTGTCGCATTGTTGCATGAATGAAAAGGCTTACCGTCGAACCAAATTCCCCATTAGGCCTATCTGCAACTTACGAAACTAAAACAGCTGTTAAAAAAATTAGGCTTAAAAATGAAAATTAAGCCTAAAATCACGTTACCATGGCTACGTCAAGATGCTTCGAGTCGCTGCTGGCTTTCTCAACAGCGTCTCGCCTGTTTCTTCCTTACTACCACTGATCTGTATAGGCTACGTTGTGCATTACTCGTTGTAACACTGTAACTGTGTTCCCGGATCGAGGCATACCGTGTTGCATATATGAATAGGCTTATTGTATACAATCCAAATCTCCGTCAGTTGCTACTTACGAAATGAAAGTTGTAAATTAGGCCTAAACGCTGACAATTACGCCTAAAATGTAAAATAAGCTTGAAAGCTAACACATTTTTAATGGGAAATTCTGATGGTTACTGCTTTTAGATTATATAATAGATAGCTATTGCAATGTGTGATAGAGAAGTGTGCGTCACTATTGGTAGTGGCAGAACTGTACAGAAGAGCAGTGCCACTAGGTACTCGCTGTAGCCGCTTGTTTGCCTTTTAACAAATCTGTCGCGAATGATCTTCAGAAATAAATTTCTTCACAGTAAATGTCATATTCAGGTTTGTGAAAAATCCAATATCACTAGAGGATGCCCGTGCTACGCACGGACGGTCTTGGGTCCACCGAATAAGGTTTGTAAAAGCCCAATTTTGTGCACACTGGCTAACAAACGCTTTCAATCTAATTTTTCAATCCAATTTTTTGCGCACACTGGCTAACAAACGCTGATTTTTGTTCGCTTCCCTCACTCAATCCCATTTATGGTTGAAGTCCTCACTCCATCAAAACTAAAACAATATCTCCGTTTCTATTCAATATTTTTCGAACAAACATGACTGGATATATAAGGCCAGCAAAAAGCAGCAGTACGTCACACCAAAAGTCATAAGAGCCCAACTTAGCCGAGTGGGTATTGCACCTAGATTTTTCAGGAGCATTATCAAATCGTAACAATAAATACTAAATATAAGTTTGAAATGAAGATCTGTTCGGTCCGTCTACAATAGGCCCAAAGCCTGTTTCCTAGTTACATACACACAAATCGCTGCAAATTTATATAAAGGAAAACAAGCCAAACAGCGCAAATCGAATGCTAGTGCATGCAGTAAGCTACTTTTACGCACTTACGTTTCGTCGGAGCGGCATGACTCGGATTCGAACTGGCAACACAATTCGTCTTCAGGTAATTGAACCATCGCATTGTGTTAGTGGCGACCAAACATACCAAACAATAGTTAAAGTACACGCTTTTCCTTCTGTATTGACAGTATTCAAAACGCAAATAAATCTATTGGTCTTGTTCTACCACTCTTGTCTCTGTTAAATGTTTGCCTTTTAAATCACCCATTATATAGGAAGAACGTGTTAAATTTCGTGCACCTAAAATTTTGTCAAATTATATTTGGCATAACGGGGTCCGGCGAAACGGGATTTGGCGAAACGGGACTTCACCGAATGAGTAGCCAGTAAAGAGAAAATAAAAATTAATACTAGGGCCTAAAACAGAACCGGATTCATGACCTTTACAGCGGTACAAACTAGCTGATGCACTGACTGGCAGGTCTGATCACATAAAAGTCGGGTCTCTTTAAAATAATATTCTGATAAGGTGGCATCCATTTTTGTAGCGCACATATCTTTTTGTAGACGAAAAATTTCAATTTTCATTGAAAAAAAAAACTGCTGTTATATTTTTAAGGGGAGCCATCAGTACTGTTCCAAAACTACTACTACTACTACTCGTTCGTATTTTTTATAAGCTCCTTGCGGCAAAATTGGACCAGGTGATTTTTTCGACCCGGTGCTCCGAAAATGTGTTTATACCTAGGACCCGGAGAAACTAGATAGGCCCAATATTAATTTGTCGAAAGTAACAAATTGTATAAAGTTACAATGCATAAGTAAGTCGAGCAGTAAAAACGGTTTGTTAATAAGCTGTTGCAAAATATTTTACCAAAAAATAATACCATACTATCTTTAAAAACGGTCCATTTTCTAACTCCTTTAACAGTTGCAGTGAAACCAAGGTCGTCTTTTGGCTTTGTTGTGGTTACCTGATCAGACCCAAAATTCTTGGTCAGGTTGCTAAGACTTGATAACCCGGTTGAAAACTTGGTTTACTCGGAGACTGATTGTATACACTTATTTTTTTTTTTTAGTATGAGCAATGTACATTTTGCGTCTTTTGTTTTGACACAGGACACAGCTCCATGTGCTATCATGTCCGGAAGGGATGAGACACACAGGTACAGGGAATGATGAGTTAATCGGGGAAGGCTTCAGTCCTCCGAAGGAAGAAGGCTGTAAGGAGGAGGAATGTCCAACCTGCTTAATACCGAACAAATGTTGGATGAAGATGCTCATCGTCTTCCTTATCATGTTGGCTATAGTCCTCTACTTGTGTCTCAGAAACGCTTACAGTGGCGGTACGGAAGAGACAGACGACGAAGACGACGACGACGACGACGCACTTTATGATGAACGTGACGAAGATGAAGAGAGCGAAAGCGAAGATGAAGAAGATGAAGAAGTCGAAGAAGTCGAAGAAGTCGAAGAAGTTGAAGAAGTTGAAGACAAACACGATGAAGATGAAGAAGTCGTTGAGGAAGTTGATGACCACGAAGAAGATAAAGGCGGTGACGAAGAGGAAGAGGAAGAAACTGAAGTAACAACCACTACTGAGACGGAAACTACAGTGACGACCGAAGAGGTGGAAGTAACTGACGATGAAGAAAATGAAGTTGATGATGACGCAGACGACAAAGAGGACGAAGGAAATGAGGACGATGATGAAGGAAATGAGGACGATGATGAAGGAAATGAGGACGATGATGACGGAAATGAGGACGATGATGACGGAAAAGACGACGATGATGGCGATGGCGAAGATAAGGGAAAGAACGACGACGACAGCAATGCTGACGGTGAGACACCCACTGAAGCCCCCACTGAAGCTCCCACTGAAGCCCCCACAACCCCCTTACCCGAACCCGAATAGAGAAAAAATCCTGGAAGAGGAAATCCAGAGGACCTATGAGAAAAAATAGTCAGGGTGTTTTTTCTTTAATTTGTGTTGCTTTACTTTTTTCTTTTTTGGAGACGGGCGGGAATTGGATCCCATTTTTTTTCTTGTTTATAACGCTTTGTCAGCAGAAAAAAATTTTGTTCAGTTCAATATTTGCCAAAAACTTTGTAACGATTTCCTGATGGTCTGTAAAATGCGTAAATTTGCTATACAAGTCTATTTGGCGCTACGTACATTTTCAGGTACTTTGTTAACCAATTTTCGCTGTCTTATAATAAACCTAACCTTCTCAAGCAACCTGCAAGAAGAATTGAACCGTTGCACCTTTAAAAAAAAGCTTTCCCCCAACTTACTGTCGGTCTCAGTGCTGTAGTGAGATATAACGACTGGTGGTATACTTCCCGTGTCGTGTAAGCGTACACCTAAGTCGCGAAGACACGCGAAAGTTGGTTCTATATTAGACAATCAATTGAAATTTATTTTAAATCTCCCTCCCTAGAAATCAATTAGGTGTTAAAATAACGACGATTGCAAAACAATCATTTTCCTCAGTCACTGCTGTGTTAAACATTTATTAAAAAATTTGAAAAAATATTTTCGTGGGTGAAACATGCAGGCAGCTGAGTGTCACCGTCTGCCATTCCCGTCCAAAATGTTGTTTTTAATACGTAATCAGATATCGCAAAAATGGCAAAGCAAATTTTTTTTCAAAACCCGTGAAGGTTGGTGTCATTCGACCGAAATGTTTTAATGTTATGTTACTGTTCGTCTACTCGAGTCAAGTCGACAGTCAAGTTTCCGCGTTCTGTGGGAAAACCGTCCGAAATATTCGAACGATTCATCGATTACGTAAAATAGCTTAATTAAAATTCTGTCTATTTAGAAATTCACGTTATTGTTGTAGAAAAAATTGTCCTACTTTGGTAATTTTATTGTTCGTTTTTCTGGTGGCACAAATTCGGATTTTTTTTTGCGCGAATAAGGTCGGGAGAAAAAATTGTCCTACTTTGTTGATTTTTTCGTTCATTTCCATTGCACAAATTCGTAACTTTTTTGTACGAATAAGGGCGGGACATAAAAATAATCCCATTAAATTACTTTGTGCTAGTTGTGGCTGATAGATGCTTATTTCTTTTATTTATTTGTTATGTAAGAAACGAAATGTTTTCTCTTTTGATTTCAACTTTCCCTACCAAATTCTCATGTGTAAGTACCAGATTTGCAAGAATTGTTTTGAACAAATTGTCCTCTTTATTGGTGATAAAATTTTAGAAAAATAACCGTGAGTAGCCGAAGTCATCTATTCCCAAAAATGAGAAGAAAACGAAAAAAAAAAGTGATAAAATTTAGTTACAACGCATTGCAAATCTAACGCACAGAATGTTCTGAAGGGCAAAATTGTTTTGTACTGTAAACGAATCGTATTTAAAATTGTCATCATTGTAACAATACGTCTTTATTTGCGCAATTTGTAGACGATTTCAGGGCGCTAATTTCAACAACTGCAGTTTTTTTAGGCTACAAGTGATCTAGATCGATGGTTATTTATTAAGAATGGTGTTGTATACATTGTTGTAATATACAAATATATGTGCATCTTTTTTGTAATATTTTATGGTCAGTCGGGTACATCTAAATAAAGCCGAAGAAAGAAAAGTATGTTGTTTTAATTTTAACTCCCATATTTTTTATTTCTAGGTGTAGTTTGCGCCGGTTTGGGGAAGGCCTGGGCCGAATGGGGTGGTAGGTAGGGGGGGGGGGGGGAGAGTGAGCAGTTGCTCCTCCATTCAAAACCACCAGGAGCGTAATAAGAATATTAAAAACAATTTTTATCTTCTTCGTACCTTCATTTATTTATTTATTCATTCACTTCTGAACAGTTGATGAGTTTCCAGTCAATCTTGTCGTTATAGCAGACAAAAAACTTGTTTAACAGAATTATTTTGGTTCGCAACTGCTAATAATAATTTTACAGCTTGTTAAACGTTCATTTTTTCCATTTCCGTTTTAAAAAGATTTAAGCTTACCAGTTATTTACACGCAACAAATTTACTCAATGAATGTAGCACTGGAGCCAAGGGGAATTAGGTTTGGGGGGAGGGGGGAAGAATGGGGAAATGACTGCCTGCACTGAGCACTCCCTTAAATTGTGGTGGGTTATTAGCCCGGTAAACAAGAATACCTTGACTACATATTACAATTGTTATTGCTCACATTAAGACGCAAAGACGCATTATTCCTATGTACTGGTGCCAACTGAAAAACTTTACGCTCCCTGGCCGGGCAGCCACCCTGCTGTGCAGCTTAGGGTGGCCGCACACCAAATTAGACGTTTAGTTGCATGACAAAACATTTTGTCTTAACCTGTGTCTACGTGCTGCACACGTCTCCAAAACCATAGCAATGAGTTGAGCGCCACACACCGGA
>JAHWFP010230066.1:13382-33956 GCA_023313725.1 Lithobius niger | reverse complement strand
TCAAGGGTAATGAAAAGGGTCTACCACTATTAGGGACCGAGCCACGCTCGTTTCACTAAGGGCTGGTATCACAGTTACCGTTCAATTTTTTGCTCATTTCAACCTTTGAACGGTATTAAACACAGAAAGCCAAAGGCTCAACAAGAGTTAAATAAATACAGATGCAAACCTATTTGCGTTGCCTTTTGGACTTAAAATACCGATGGACTTATACGTCAGACAACCTGAGTGGGAAACGAACCCACGACCTTTGAAACCAAAGGCCGAGGTCCTACCTCTGAGCCATATTGACACGACCAAAAGGAAACGCTGCCTACGGACGTTTCCTTTTGGCCTTGTCAGTATGGTTCAGCGGTAGGACCTCATCCTTTGGTTTCAAAGGTCGTGGGTTGATTCCCCGCTCTGGCAGTCTGACATATAAGTCCAAAATGCAACGTAAATAGGTTTGCATCTGTCTTTATTTTGAACGGTAACTGTGATACTAGTCCCTAGTAAAACAGGCGTGGTTCGGTCCCTAATAGTGGTAGACCCTTTTCATTGCTCTTGATTCAAAAAAGAGAGTCCCACCTTTCGAATGACTCAGGTTGGAGTCATCCACCTGAATTTTAACGACAGAACAGCAACAAATTCACACAAATTCAGACATTTATAAGCATTAAATTAGCCAAAATGGCCGAAAACGGCCCAACATGACCGTTTTTCTCAATAGCCGTGATATGTGGAAAAAAGGTATGGGACCTACATTATAGATTACATTATTGCAAACAACTTATATCCAAACCGTTTTTACGTAGGTTCTTGCGTAATAGGCCTAAATTACTAAGACTGAGTAAACATTGGGCTCCATTTTTGGTCGCCATCTTTAATGCTCAAGGTTTTCAGCCAGACACCCTTCGGAATCTTAAAGTGCAAATCCTTTTGTCTAGGTCCTTTTGTCTTTGAATGATAAATGAACTGCCTTCAAAATACACGGTATATTAATATTCTCTTCATATTTCTATATATGTATAGAATGCATTTTTTAACTATAACATGCAAATTAACCTGTTTTTCCAGGAAAACGGCAGTAGATAGCGTGGATAAATTTTTTTTTCTAATTCAGCACGTTTTTTTCCAATTCAGGAACAACCGTAACACCTTTTGTTGCAATTTGTGGTGGGTTAAGTCACGGATTAACTGGTCTATAAGGTATTTTAGGTGTTTGGAGGCGGCCATTTTGATATTTAATGTCCGCCATCTTGGATTGCCTCAACTTCATCATTTTTAAGATCATCTGCATTACAAACGTGGGTGTTGACATAAAGACGAAGTCTCTAGCTGAATTTAAAGTCGAGTTATAACGCATTTTAGGTATTTGGAGGTGGCCATTTTGAAAAACAAGATGGCGGACACACGCACGGGTCGACAATTTTGGCGACAAGTAAAATTCAACACTAGATGATGTTAAGAAGCTATTGCAATCAATTAACCAGACTTGGCAAATTTTCTAAAGTAGGGCCTAAAATGTAACAACTGCTCCCTGACTAGTAGGTTGTGTAGTCCTCCTTTTCTCCCAGGTGATGGCTAGCTGCTGTGGGACCCTGTGAGGCCGATGCTTCTTGATATCAAGGACCACGGTAGCGGTCCTTACGTAAGCCTCAGCATGAACTTCCATGTTAAACGTCAAACCTTGAGCTCCTACAGTTTCGGCCAGAATTGACATAGACCAACGAAATTCGGTATTTGGGGTCGTGTCGCAACTATGTCACTGCATTACAAGTTTTAATGACAACAATCAAACCGTTCGGCGTCCACAGTATGGCCATTTTTTGTTGTTGTTGTTCTTGTTGTTGTTTTTGGGACTCTTTGCCCTCACCTGGAGACCGAACCACTGAACCGATTTTCAAGTTCTATAGCTTAAAACGTAGGTATGGACAAGGCCTAGGGTCTTTCGCATGCTATTTTAATGTAACTACAATATTCTTGACACGGAGAGCCAAATGGGCTAGAAATTTTGCCCTTACCTAGAGATCGAACCAATGAACCGATTTTCAATTTGTATAGCTTAAAATATAGGTATTAACACCGACCAGGACCTTTTGAACACGATTTTGATGCGACTGCAATATTCTCGTCAGCAGAGCAATTATTATTGTAGAGCACTGGGCAGAAATAATTAAGTGGAGTAACAAAATTTTGCAGAAATTTTGCAGAAAACATAAATTTGGTGTACAAGTCTTTCTTAACAGTAAAAATCGAACCAGCCATGGAACCCTATGAAATACCCCAAAGTGCCTTCAGTGATACTTCAGGTCGAACATCTCTAGTAGGGGCTACCGTATCTTGAACGCTTGACATACGTCGGCAGACACCTTGCTGACAGTCCCTCTCTGTCCAACAATCCGAGCCCCATTGCTTGGCTCCACATTGTCGTCATACGTATTTTCCCCATTGTTCACATCGACTACATTGTTGACACTGTTTCGCTGTCAAACCCTCCATTACCTTCACTTGCTTCAAGTAAGCCTACTTCTTGACAGTCATGTCGTACCAACCGCACAGGTTAAAATCGCATTCGTCTAGTCCCAAACTCTTAGCCATCCGCCATACTGTAAGATGCTTTTCAACCGATGAAAAAACACTATTGACTTCTCCTTGAGTTAAAATGCCATTTTGCTGCATAACCACAAGCGCTTGCCTAATCGGCCGCGCCATCATGCGCCATGATGCTGAGAGGAACAATTTAGCTGGATACGACAGCCATTGGTCAGCAATGTAACAATTGACGATTGATTAATAATGAGTTTTTGACAATGAGATAGACAATAAGACTTGGCGGGCAGACCACTACCGTGGCTTGATTTTTTTTTCTGATAGAACTCAATGGCTAGCTGTATTATTGGCTTGTTGAAGTTTTAGTTCATCAGACAACGGCGGCTATCTTGTTAGGTTTCGATCTGGAGGGCAGAACATGACGTTGAAGGCATGATGGCGAACTGTTTAATTTCCTTAATTAAAGCGCCCTAGCGTAAATTTAAAATCATTTTTTGTTTAATTCTTATATATCAACTTTCAGCCCCTTTCTCTTATGACTTATTTCATTATTTCTTTTGTGTTATTTGCGAAGCCATGGTAAATAAACGGAAATCATTTCTGACGTGATTACAGCATTAATATAACTTGAAAAGCACAATAATGCTTTCCAACAAAACAAAAATAAAGTTCGTTACGATGGCTGAAAACTTAGTGATCAACTGCACACCAAATTTCTCACGGCTTCTACACATTTCCTCAAATATGGACACTTGTTAAAGTGTTTTAGTAAAGCATGCCTGCTAGTTTATGCAATCTAGTTGCTCAATCACTCAGTAAATCAGGTTGATAGACGTTTATTTCTTACCAATTAAATTGTTTTTTATTTAATTTTCTTTAAAAAGTCGTTTTAACAATACGTCTTGTTAGTGTATGCACTCCAGTATTGGAGTGGATATCATCAGTTCCCACCCTCGTGCATCATTAGTAGCCGAGGCATAGGGATACCATTTTGACGTTTGATAACACTTCTACTTAGAAAGGGAATCAATACTGTGTTCAACCCGTCTCAGTAAAATCTAACATATCAAAAACGAAAACTGGTAAAAGGGAACGCCAAGTTCCGAATGGTTCGGTCTTTATTAACACACCAAAACATTCGCCAAGTTAATCGCACTGACTGAGAGTTCGAAGGTTAAATAAAAACTAGAACATTGTTACTTTCGGTAACAATGTTCAAGTTTTCACTTAACGTCGAAAGTACTATTCGGTTCGATTAGCTTGACGAATGTTTTGGTGTGTCTGTTTAAGATTGTGTTTTAGACTACTCAACTAGCCTGCAGATGTGTAATGAACCATCTCAACTTATATCTCTCTTTATCCGTTTTTGGTTTTGTCTTAATTTTTATTTATTTCTTATTTAGTTTATATGACTCCTTTGTGAGGCCGATCCATTCTCAACTTGGTGGCCTCTTTGGCTTTATTTTGATTTTTTTTTGTGTGTGTGAATTGGACGTAGACACAATTTCTTTGGCAACGTCGTTTAGATTTGCGACGACACAGTAGGGTGTGTCTAGATAAGCACGTTGGTATGCACGTTGTCATTGTCCGTACTTTGGCCATCCAATGAGAGACGATGCCGACAATACTAACAATGGTTATAACAATACTTTCGTACTTAGGTGCCATCCCACGCCGTTTCCGTTACACCCTCAGGCTGTAAACCAGAAAAGGTATGCAGTTCGTATCGTACTGTAGCCATTCGTCAAATTTCATAGCTGGAAGCCTTCCCGCTATCTCCGTATCGGTGAATAATTACCCCACGGGAATTAACATGGGGATGAGCGGACTAGAAACTAGATGAATTACAAGAAACTAGAAACTAGTAACACATTTGCAACGTTACTGAGGGTCAAATTTTGCATTGCAAGCGACTTAGCTGACATTTCTACACAAGTTAATTTTTGTCCGGTGGATCATTGCTCTCTACTTTGCCATATTTAAGCTTTTGTGCCGCATTATTATTTTTTCCCAAGTACCTGAAATGTGCCAAACTATGCTTCAGGATGTTAGACACTGAAACTATGGCATCGCGCTACATTGGTTTACAACCTTGACAATTGAATTGATGTGATGTTTGTTGCCTAACTTGGCGCGACACACTAGCGTGTGTCTAGATAAGCACACCAATTATTCGAAGTCCGTAACCCATGTACAGTAATTCCTAAGCTGATATAAATGGATATTTTTGCCGTCGGACGGAAAAACTTCCAGTAGGATTCTCACGTTACGATGCGTTGCTCTATATCGAAGCTAAAGAGATAAAATTTCGTGGTTATTATTATATGTTTTATAATGCCAGAAGCATATGTGTTTATTGACCCAAATGCAACATTAGCCAAAATGGTTTCCAGATTGGTTTGTTTGCGATACCCTTTAGGTCGTTCGACGTTTGTATGCAAGATCACCGATTCTCCATTGCGTTGGAATAGCAAGTGTGAAAGCTGTGCGTCAATCCAGTATCAATCCAAACTCTTTACGGGGCGGAGTGAGCGGGGTGGAGTGAGCGTGTAGACTGCAGCGATGGTTATTAAACCGATAATTTTTGGAAACTACCAGCGTTTTTATCATAAACAGCACGTGAACCTCTCAGTTCACTGTCTTTAGTCATACTTACAAGTTTTATGCAAAATACGGATACACACCGTTTTGTATAAAAGATATATTCGAGATTCTTTGTGCCTTGTCACATCGCGTAGCAGTACATTCGTACGCGTTATCAGGGCAAACTTTCCTAACATCTTGTTCCCTACCACAAACTGTAATACAAATAATACATTAGTTGCAGAAATATTTAAACACTCATCGTTAAGCATGAATGGACCTACGACTTTTACTTTACGTGGTATTACATGGCACATTACAAACAAACTCCATCTTCAACAGTTATTTTCTGCAAACGTTTTGCCTTTTTTTCTACATTCAACATACCTGTATACAATTTTTTCTTGATATCCTTCGTTAAGTTTGGTGGAATTTTTCGTTTTCTAATCCTTCATTTTGTTTATAAGGCTGTCCTAATACTGTACTTATAAAATCCTTGTACTGTACCGACGGTCGACTTAAACTTTCCATTATTCCCGATTTTCACTTCTTGTCTTATAGTTTAGACTTTTTTTGAAGCAGGCTGCCAACAAATTACCAATCAGTATTTACCAATCAGTAAACACTATTCGCGGTTCTTTACTTCACGCGCAATCAGAAAATAATCAATTATTTACTGTACTGCGTAAAAGCTAGGCACGACGACAATTCTGTTCGAATTTGTAGTTGTATTCTCTTAAGGGAGTGACATTCTCATCGTCATTCCCACTTCACGCTGTCAAAGTTAGCTCTGCTCTGCTTAATGTGGTAGGCATTGATCAGCTTATAATGGAGTGTCGGATTAGATTTACGTGCAATGTATTGTATGTACATACAGTCTTAGAAAATCGAAGTGTAAATGCTAGAATTTAAAAATAAATAAAAACACATTACAAACAGATGTGTAAAGCGCTAAAATGTGAAATCAGCTTCTTAAGCTCGACTTTACGTTTTCTTTTGTGCACGTAAAACCTTCATGTCGATTTTTACGTGTAAAATGCAACAATGTTGTTGTTCCGAGTAACTTAGGCACGAGATTTTTTATCGTCAGTTCTGCAGTATTCTTGTTAGCACGGATAGGATCGAGTGCCCAGGTCGTAAGGTATATTCAGAAGCAACAGGAAGTTAGTTAAAAGGCAAAATACAATTGGCTTGTAGCTTGCCTTGAGAACGTCAGACGAACTGTAATGGTTTCGAAGTTGCGCTGTTAGTCTTAATTGTTGCGCCTTTGCTGAGTGGATTGTCCTCAATTATTGTTAAAACCTAAACCAAGGTTAAGTTAGCGTAAGTTGAGCTTTCGGTATTTTGTAGACCACCTTGGCTCAAGTAAGAATAAAGAAGGTTTCGTTTGTCGTGCATTCATAATCGTTGTTGCAGTTCATGCTTGTACTGTTGCTGCAGTGACAGGTGCTGTGGTGCCTCGTGCACACGTCGATTGTGGCATGTCAAAGGTCCTGTGTTCCGCTTGGATTTCTCCAGCTAAATTGACCCGCTAATCGTCATGGGGCAAATAACCCAGTCTGGGATCGTGCTCCCTAAAAAAAAACCAAGAGCAAAAGCAAGGGTTTCACGTCAGTATCAAGAGACGGAAGGACAAATACTTTGTATCCTTATTACTAAGGGTTCATTGTTTTTCACAATAAAAACGTGTGACATAACGCAAGGAAACGACATTGAATCGTGAAAAGCAGTTCGTAAGATCCCCATAAAAAGAAACAATCCTTAAAGTCACTAAAACTAATGTAGGTACAAAATGTAACGATGCCGAAGCTAGACGTCAGGAATCACGTGTTGCTTAAGTAATGTGCCATGTAATACCACGTAAAGTAAAAGTCGTAGGACCATTCATGCTTGTCTTGTTTCATTGAGTTTTAACAATATTTTTTTGTGGGGGGGGGGGGGGTTGGTGAGGGCTGAGGATTTCAATTAGATTTTTTAAGGATTTGTTAAAAGAACATAATGGTATGGGCGAGTGATTGGATTAAAATGAATCAAAACAGTTTAGAAATGCAACAACAGAAAATCAAATTCACGTCCCTCACAACTGCCAAGGTGTCGGAACGATGCCTTAATTGAAAAACGAATGACATCGGTATGAACGAATTTACGAAGTACGTACAAATACGGTATTTTCAATACAGTTCGTCAATTCGGTAACAGATGGCTCCACTCATGCTTGGTGCATTTTTATAGTTATTACCGTTTTCACCATGTCAAATATATTGGTTTCACGTGTACGAATGGATCACGTTAAACCAAAAAGAAGCCATTTATTGTGCGGCTGATATTGAATAGGAGGACGAAATGTCTACACATCACAGTTGAAACTTAACGCTATCTAGCAGCGAAGATGTGTAAACCGGGATTCTGGATTCTCATAAATTAAGCTATCCTGTACGTGAGGAACTCTATCTAGTGACAAATATACGACTCTTCAAAGAAACCCTTGATTCTTTTTTCGTCAGTTGATGAATCTCTTTCCTTTTACTAGAAGCAAATGCAGACGTGGCTGATTGTCGCCAACACGTCCGGGCACGTAATGATGAGTGGCTGATTAGGGAACCGAATGTAACGAGCACTGATTGGTCGCACGCGCATTTGAAGTCGATAGCAGTGATTAGTGATTTGGATGTGTGTGGGGGGGTGGGGGGCGCTATTTCTTTCCTCTTAACTCCTCCAATCAAGGTTTTTGATGTGTCCTTAAAATAGAACGGAATTATTTTGCAAGAACTTCTGTTTCTTTATATTTTTTCCTTCTGGTTTTAGCACAGTTTCATGAGAACGAGTCTTTATTAGTTTGGCTTATCCAGGCGGTTTATGCATGACAAAGACTTTGAAAGCTTACATTGCGCACAGTCAAAAAAATAAGTTCCTTAAGCTTAATAACAAACGAAGAGCACACTGCATCACGACCATCATGATCCTGGGTTGCGATTCAGGGTCTTTGGGCAGCCAACAACCTGATAACTCGACACTACCAAGATAGCTTCTATCTTGCCATATATATAACGTCAGTGTTACTATACCTTGGAGTAGATGATGTAAATTCGCACCAAAAAACAGACGCCGTGGAGTGCTTGAACGCTATAGGCCTCCAATCCTGGACAAACGGGTACTAGGTCTGAAGAAAGGAAATCAGCAGCACATTATTATTAAGGTTCACAATGTTAGAGCCATTGTGCTTTTCGTTTCTTACTAATTTTGTTGCTGATTTTGTTTCTTTAACTTAGTTCGTTCAAGTGTACAAAAAATACACCAGATAGTGTTCACTATTGAAATGACTGTGGCGATGACGAATGTACCAACGATATTGTGACATGGATCATCAACGGTAGTCCGACAACCCTGGACGGTAACTTACGACCCAGAACCGAACTTGCACATCGGCCGATGTCAAAAATTATCCGTGTTGTGGGTCTGCAGCCAAGCTCATTCACTGTCCCGTCGCCAGATGGCAGCTGGTCGGATAGGCAGCTGAACTTCTTACGTGACTATTACTTTTACTTCCGTACTTCCGTGCACGGGTAGCTGCAAGCATTGGGGCGTCATATTTGATAGGCGTCTTGGTCCCGGCTGTACATCTCTGGTTCTTACAGACCCGGGTTCGATCCTGGTGAAGGGTTTTTCTCTGGTTGTTTCCCTCCCTTTGCACGAGGGTTTCTTCCGGGTACTCCGGTTTCCACCCTTATGCGGCAAAAACAACTGTGATCTGGTGGTACCTCTTCCACTTAACATCTGTCTCTTGGGTATTCGGGTGGGCGGATGCCCCGTGAATCGTCTCTTTCTATTTCTCCATTATCCACGTAGTGCTGACTGCATATCCGGTGCTGACTAAATTCGGCATTCTTTTTCCATGCTCAAGTCAATGTATAATCAACTTTCAGCCCTTCTAATTTCTAGTATTATCAATCCAGAGATGACATTTTTATTTCGACACCACTCCCCCTCTTCCCAGTCATGTTAGCTTCTGTCGACCAAATAGCGTGCAGCCAAATGTGAAACCACGGAATAAACCAATATAATACCAACTTCGCCACTTGATTCTTCCCCGAATCCAAGCGGAGTTTCCATCTTCCAGCATTCTGGTAACTATCATGTTTCCTTGTCCACTCAATGAATCACGATTTTCTCCCAATTTTTCCCTCCAGCTACTGTGATATTGCGTGACATGACATGGTCACTCGCCAATTGCTCTCTGAATGAAGGTCTGTCTACTGTTCGAGAGATTTCTTGGCCCTCAAGTTATAGCGGTAATGGAGAGCTAGTATTGTTTTTGAAGATTTCGTTGGTTGGTTAATGTCAAAAAATTAAAAGTGTCTGTATTTCATTAGGAATTAATCATTTTTTCGTTGGGACGTCAAATACAGTCTAGTGGCAAAAGGTAAAAAAAAAAAGTGTTTTTTTTTTATTGATTCCGTATGTTTTTAATGTGCTAATTCCAATTATGAAGGGGAAGGGGGTAATCACCATAAGGGAATTGAAATAAATTAGGTCAAAGAATAAGATAGATGAATTGTTTCTATTGATTACACTACTACAATCGTACTAGGGCGCCTGACTTGTAAGGTCTTTTTGGCTCTCAATAAACAAACAAACAAACAAACTACTACAATCACAACAACACAACACTACAACATTACTCTACAACAAACAGCTCAACCGAAACACTGTTACACAATTACTCAAACTCTACTGCAGCCTAGTCGGGCAGATGACCAGGAGTGGTTAACGCTCGTAAAACCCTTTTTTTTAACTCTACTGCAGCCTTACTAACACACTACCACAGCTCTACCACATCACTATCACATCACTATCACAGCTCTACCACATCACTACTACCATACTGCCGTGGTTCTTCTATAACACTACTAGGGTTCTATTACAATACCATCTACAGCACTGCTACAACAACACTACAACAAGGTTCAGCTATAAATCTACATTTGGCGACTGGGCTATAAAGCCGCCCGCACACTGAGCGACTTGGCCGCGCGGCCAGGTCTCTGCAGCCAATGAGAATGCTTACCGTTTATGTAAAACCACGCACTAATCATTTTCATTGGCTGCAGCAACCTGGCCGCGCGAATAAGTCGCTCAGTGCGCGGGCGGCCTAAAACCTCATAAAGTTTGGAATTTGGATGAATTTCCCTAACGTTCAAGCTGAAGGGCTTAGTTGCAACATAATTAAATTGCTCTTCTCTTTATACGAATTCGGTGGGAGTGCAAACTAACTGCCGTCATAGTTTGGTTGTTTGTTTGTTTTCTTATCTGCAGCGTCGTTTCTCTTGTTCATTGGTTGTGGTGCTTAACTAATTGGGGCCACTAAATAAAACTGTTTTATGCATTATCTAGTTCAGGGATTAATCCGTTTCATTCTTAATCATTAAGCGGCCTGTCACTACTCTACTTTTGATGTCCTCAATTACTTATCACAGCGTAATATGCAGTAGACGACAAAGAAAGCTTAAAATTCCTCCAGAAGAAATAATCAGTTGCTCCTGAACCCTCATTGTTGATGTTTCGTTACGAGTCGACAGAGCCACTAATGGAGCTATGTTGACATTTCAGGTTATTTTAGCTTCTAGATGCGAGAATGAGTTTCTATACGTAAGAGGTGTTACACAATGTGCCTTCCCATTCAAATGCGGTTGCCACTTCCTTTCAAAATGGTTCCGTGGTACGAACGCATAAGAAAATTTCGTGTGATAAGAGTGCACGCAACCAGATTGAGCCGAGCATCGAGCACACAGGCCCGCACGCATGTCAAAAACACATCTAGGAAAAAATATCCCCGGAAAAAATATCCCCTGCAGTCATAATGTTTTCTTATTGGTCGTACGATTTAATTCTGAGGACTCCTCTACCACAGCACGATTTACGGGCACTTCCACCGCAGCTTGCGTTTTACGGACTATCCTACCACAGTACCACTGTGGAATGGACGGCATTAAAGCGGCACTATCAATGATCGAAAAGGGAACGAAAATACCGTGGCGCCATCTAGCGGAAGTGGTACTGTTAACCTGTACAGTTTGCTCCCAGGTGGACGAGGACGTACCAAATTTTCACTCAATAATTAAGGAGGTCGTGGCTTGTCTGTTTCATTGAAAGAAATGCCGTAGTGCATTCCTCCGCTTGGTGCAAGCAAGTGCTAGATCGTACTAGACACAGCGCTAAATGTTGCCAGATTTTGCCTACTTTCAATCGGTGATAGTGCCACTTTAAGGGGTAGGGGCGGAGAAGTTGTTGAATGTTAACAGGAGCGAATGATATATACACGTCCGTAGGGTTTATTACACTCCTGATATTAATTAATGAACTAGCTCACTAATACAGATGTCATACAAGGCAGGAGAAGTTTCTGATCTTTTAGTGTTTTTTAACTTTTTTTTGGTTTTAAGTTTCAAGGACAAAACGTTCCTAAGGTACCAAAATGGAGCACGGAAATGTATGGGAGGAGGGGGGGGGGAGGGGGGAAACCCCTGACCCCCCCCCGCTGTGCTATAGTTTATTCCCCTTCAACTTAAATTATCTTGGCGGTGAGGTTAACATTAATTTTTTTTATTTTTATTTTTTAAACATACGTTCCTGTTCATTGGAAAAGATAGGGAGGAGGTGGGGGTCGCTGGGCTGCTCTCCAAATATTTTTCTGCGTATGCCACTAATATACCTATCACGTTTATAATACTCGAAGTAGTTATTAGAGAGATAGGTTTCATTCCTTACCACTTTCCTTATTTTTTTGTTATGTGAATGGAGTATAAACTGAAGTACAGCACCAGAACGTTTTTTTTTTAATACATTACAATGGTATAAATTACGACTAGGTACTCATAAACAAGGTGTTTTAATATTGCCCGAAATTCTTGTTTTATTTTTTTCGGGGATATTTTTTCCGGGGATATTTTTACCGGGTATATTTTTTCCAGGGGATATTTATACCGGGATATTTCTTCCGGGAATATTTTTTTCGGGAATATTCAAAAACTCCACCGCATGACGTCGTTTTTATCCACTTGGTGAAGTCTTTGTTCACTTCGTGTTATTGTTAAGTCCTGTGAATGATCAGCTGAAACGTGTTCGCTGCAGGTCGCAATTTTGATGAAAAATTAAAAAAAAAAAAAGCCGTCCGGTTGCATGGTCGATTTTGTTGGTAATCTCCTGTTAAACGTGGTACTCAATTAATTGCCCTAAGTAGATAAGTATGGAACACCGACAGAGGGCGCGCTTTGTGCGCTATTGTAGTGCATGAGTATCCGCGAGCACTGGGGCGTCAGATTCGATAGGCGTCTTGGGCTTGGCTGTACATCTCTGCCTTCTTACGGGTTCGATCCTAGTGAATGGATGTGTAAATGTACGTATTGTACGGGTTTTTCTCCAGTTGTTTCCCACCCTTTGCACAAGGGTTTTCTCCGGGTACTCCGGTCGTCTTCCTCATGCGACAAAAAACAACTGCAACGATGGTGGTTGCACCATCTGCCGTTTGGGCCTTCAAAAAGCTTTAATCTGATTGGCCGACACCCTTTAGTCTATTCTATTCTGCTGTATACATCGAGATTTCTGTAATCTTACAGCGTATGACGCAAGCAATCGTGAAACTTTGGGTGTTGGCTCATTCTGCCTGTGCGCTCGACACATGGTTTATTCTGTCTGCGCGCTAGAATCACGGTGCGCTAGTAAAACTTGCGCTAGTGTCATAATACCTTCAAGCGAACTAATATTAAAATTTCTTACATGTCCATGAATCAGCCTGAAGTACTGACTGATAAGGGGTGACAGATTAGGTAACAGAAAGTAACCTAACGTGTGTGTGTGTGTATGAGGAAGTGGTGGGAAGAGGGGGCGAGGGAGGGGGGAGGAGGAGAGTATTGAATCAATACATGATGATGGATTACTCTCCACACGCAATCAAAGGACACTTGCCGGTGGGAGAATATAAATAATTGTCACAGTTGCACTAACGGTCGCCTAACGTTTTTGCTCTTTTTTCAAAGTAACCTTTTCCAAAAAAAAAAAACCTTTTATAATAATCGTAGGCTGCGTTGTTACGTAATTACATGCCCCTTTTATAATACCAGCAGCTGGTAACATTACGTGACACGCTCGATTACTATCGCATGTGTAATGTTGAGGCCCGCGAGACTGGTTTTCGTCGACCGTGTCAAAATTTTGATCGGCTGTACTAAATGGATTATATCTGTACAGTTCACGATTCTGCCACGAGGAGTTGGAACGGCGCTGGTTAAAACGAAAGTTAGCTTACTGAAAGTGTACTTTTAAAGCAGCTGGTGGTAATTCAAGTTATGCAGCGTAGGCTTGCAGATTCCTAACTGATTTTGATGATAAACAATTTAAAGGTACATTCCTCTCGGTTGGATTTCCTGTATGGCTCCGTTTTGCCACATGAGAGTAGTATGGAAATGTTGCAAAGGCATCCATTTTCCTTTTTTTTTCCCTCACAGCAAACGGGATTGCTACATTCACTCTAACCTATGTAAATGTTGCAAAAGCTAACTTCATCAGGATGTTTGAAATTAGTGAGGAGGTATGTCCTTTTAATCCAAATTTTAAGAAATATCTCGAGCAATATTAACGCAGTAACTGTTTGTTTTCCAACGGCATGTTGAAAAAATAAAGCTGCCCTCAGGAAAAAAGTTATTTAAATACAATTGATGACGTCACCAAAACGTAGCACTGTTTTGTGTTAAAGCGACCCTACGGATCATTGCCTAACTTAATTCGCTGGTAAGTGCTAACCAACTCAGTGACAGGAATTTCGTACATTGGCACGGCCTGTAAAGAAACAATTCCGTCAATGTGCGACCCGAGAAGGCGGTTGGCCGGCCGGCCCACGATCAGATCTATTCTTATTTAGCTAAGCTCGCACATGGCGTGTCTTCGATTGAAGTTTCTGAGAACGCGCGGGTTCGGAGCTGATGCATTCAAAATAAAGATGGGGGGTGGGGAGGGGGGTTGCGACATCGATCGAGGCATGTGGAAGTGTTGTCATCTTTTCCGATACTTCGCTATTGGTTGTGCTTATGGTGTGCAAGTGTGCCTGTTACGGATCAGAGGATGCGCTGTTGGCTGGGATCGCAGGTATTGTACGACGGGACGTGTTGTTTCGTGGATGTTGTAATTGTGTTAAGTTGTTGCTGTTGTGTTCAGTTTCTGCTTGAAGATTTAGTTTGTTGTGTAAATTTGTTTGCTCTGCTGTAGTTATTTTTAGGATTTCGTTACGAACAAATCTTGTATTTACCATTTTCGTTGTTCCGATTTCGCGAATGTTCGGTAACCAGACGTAAAGGTCTGAGGCGTCTTTTCAAATTTGGTTAAAAGTCGAATCACGTTGCTTTCTAATCTGGTAAATGGTATGGCATTTGGAAGTTGCGTTGTGCTTTAATTTCAGGTTAAGGGCGAGTAAACGATTAGAAAACAAAAATGGACTCTTTTGATGTTTAAGCTAAAGTTTAACTGATCCGAAGTCAAAGTTGAAAAATAGTCCATGTGAAACCTTACTGCTGCATTCAAATGTTTTTGCCTTTTTAGTCTTCTGTACAGCCGTACCGGCTGAGAAGACTATTGCAACGACTTTGTCCGTCCGTCCGTCGCTTTTTACAACTTCGCACCGGTACCAGATATTGACGACCATTGTTTACAACGTTAGATTCAGTGTGAGAAGTTAGTTAAATAACATAGCAAATTAAAATACCGTTACTTCCTTATAGCTAATAGAATTCTTCGACGTAACTAAAATAATAACATTTGATCGTCGAATTAATATCCTAAGGTAACACTCAATAAAAACAAATGGATTTTAGCTTCGTTTAAAATAGTCTCGTCGCATTGTTGCATGAATGAAGAGACTTACCGTCGAACCAAATTCTCCATTAGGCCTATCTGCTAATTACGAAATTAAAACTGCATTTTTTTTTAATTAGGCCTTAAATCATGTTACCATGGCAACGTCAAGTTGCTACGAGTCGCTGTTGGCTTCATCAATAGCGAGTCTCGTCACTTCCCTACTACCACTGATCTATATACGCTATGTTGCGCGTTACGTTGTAACACTGTAACTGTGTGCCTGTAGGCGCACCGAGTTGCAAAAATGAAGAGGCTCACTATACATACAATCCATATCGCCGTTAGCTGCTACTTTCGAAATTAAAACTGCTGGTTAAAATTAGGTCTTAAAGCTGACAATTACGCCTAAAATGTAAAATAGGCCTAAAAGCTAACACATTTTTAACCGACAATTGTGATGACTACTGCTTTTAGATTAGTATAATAGAGATAGTTGTTGTAGTGCATGATAGAGGTGTGCGCCTCAACATTGGAAGTGGGGGAACTTCACAGAAGACCGGAGCAACTAGCCAGTCGCTGTAGCAGCTTGTTTACTTTTGTACATGGTATGTGAGCTAATGATTAATGCCTTCTATTTGGCTATATGACATCGATGCAAAAATCGTAAAAAAAAAAAACTAATAGTAAGGTGATGAACGGAAAGGACATAACTTGGCTGCAAAATACTGAAAAATTGAGCCTAAACAGTCGGAGAGTGTGTGTGAAGTGTGTATGCATATGTGTCTATCTATGTTAAAGTAGCACTCGCCGATTGAAATTCGTACGAAAACACCGAGGCGCCATCTAGCGGTAGTGGTATTGTTGACATTTACAGTTTGCTCCTAAGTAAAGAATTAGACCCTCCACGCATCAAGGTAGGCCTTAAAGCATGACAGGTTGGGTGCTGACACTACAGGAATCGGCAGAGAATACCAAGAGCTAACCACCCGCACACAGAAGAAGCTTTGTCTAATATTGAGTCGGGATGATTTTCCCCTCAATTTGAATTGATATCCTCGAGTACTGTTAGGTGTGAGAAGAAAAAAATTGTAATAATTAATATTGAGAAGACCATGAAGAATCTGGTAGGTAAGAATAGCATCTCTCCCATCAAATCTTTCTTGTATAGAAGGCAGATGTATAGGCGTTGTAGACGATCGAAGTAAGCTTACAGACAGCTGGACACCATTTGGTGAGTCTACTTTTCAAGTTTTGGTGGCACTTTTCAAGTTTGTTAAGGTAAGATGAATAACAAAGTCGACAAACTTGTGAAGAGTAGTCAAGGATATAGGAGTATGAAAGTTTTAAAAAGCATGACAAAAAGGCCGGAAAAAGGTGGTGTACGAAGACGAATAAAGGAGGCGTGTGGCTTGTTTCTTTTGTTGAAAGAAATGACGCTGTGCAATTGCTTCGCTTGATGCGAGCACGTGGTAGATAGTACTAGATAGCGCTAGATGTTACCAGATTCTGCAGACTTTCAATCGGTGACAGTGCCACTTTAATTCCAAGCCAATTAGCAATATAAAAAAATGCAATACACTCGATAAACTAAAACACAGCGAAACGAAAGCCGTATATTATCCGTTCTCTGTTTAGGCGTCCAAATTTTTTTAAGTTGGTCTGGTTTTAATTTTCTTTACGTGTCGTACAGTTAAACGCATCGTAATTCGTAAGGTTTCACGTGGGCTAAACAGTGCAGCAACGAAGCGGTGTCTGACATTTATAGGAAAGTTTAACGTGTTCCTTTCCTGTTTTGACTTTTGATCAGTTAAACCTTGCTTAGACATCAAAAGAGTTCGTTTTTATTTTCTAATTCGTGGTATTTTGACATAACGTGTTGTTTTCTGTACTCCTGTTTAACAATGTAGATGAATACTGAATTGCGGTATTTTGAGTTTATTCCTGTTTGGCTTGTCGCTCCGTAATAATACGAATAATGGCGCTGAAACAGAGCTGCAGATAAACCAACTTCCAGAAGAAAGACTTGCGCTGAATGAGGGAGTGCAGTGAGCGAAATTCAGCCTTCTACATTATTAACAAGGAGTACTTAACCACGAATTAGAAAACAAAAACGAAGTCTTATGATGTTTAAGATAAGGTTTAATTCATACAAAGCCAAACCCGGAAAGAAACACGTATAAACTCTCTTGTGTGGTTTCAGATACTGCAATGTTGTTATACTGTTTAGTCCACGTGAAACTTTACTGCCGCATTTAACCAAAAAATGCTTAAATTAAAATAAAACCAGAGCGAAACTTTAAAATTTGGACATCTAAACTAAGAAGGAATAACATGACTTTCGGTTCGTAGTGTCTCGACTATATCGAGTATATTTAACAAACAGATTGTTATTTGTTTTGGAATTACCGAGAAGTCCATGCACACACAGCCACACACACACCTCACACAAACTCGCCTTCTTTTTAGACTCGGTTTTGCAGAATTCGTCTTCTTTCTGTTCAGCACCCTACCGATGATTTATAACGATTTTTTACGGTTTTTTTCGCGATAATACAGCAGCAGGGTTTCATGCGGACTAAACAGGTGGACTAAACTTTTTCATGAGCTTTCAGCACAAAATGACCAACACTGCACCACCTGTAAAATACAAAATTTTATTTTTTCGTATTTGGCTAGTTTTGTCTGCACACATCGGCGATTTTTGCGGCTTTATGCAGTTTTGCAGTGTTTTGTTTCGTTGAAAGTGAGCTACGTGCAGCTGGAAACGTCGGGTTTAATGTTTTATATTTGTCCACTTTTGGCTTGTCAATATTTGGACAAAACAGTAAAGGAACATTGCGTCATCTGAAACCTTACAGGAAAGTTTTGCCGTAACATGAGATCAAGGGTGCATAAACTATATGTTAAGAATCTCGCAAGACACAAGCTAGTTACTAATCAAAGAACGATGGCGAAAGTCATCGCCATGACAACGTCCATTGACAAAACTACGTAGCTAGCTTAAAACGTAGCTAGCTTATATGTATAACCTTCTCTGATTGTATCAATACGTTCATTTTGAATGGCAGAACTAAAATGGGCGCTATCATAAAATTGTTACTTGCTTACGCCTTCCAGCACGCAGGGGCGACTCAAGATAACTTCTGAGCCCAGGTGGGCGAACTTTTTTGCGCCCTTCCTTGGTGCCCCTTTCGCTCTTGGCATCACCCCGCCCCTCCCACTTTTTTGCTTTTTACCTCATTTTGTCTTTTAGTGGCCCTTTCCTCATCTATAACAACGGGAATTTCACGGGCGTGCTTGAGTGCAAGGATCCCTACGATCAATACTTTTAAATTTAACACACGGCGGACATTTAAATTTCAACATTTTATTAAATTTGTAATAGCAAGACGAAAACGTTCGTTTTACAGCTTTGAGTTATTAGAATTAGTCTGCCGAATTATCCGACTGATTCCATTATAAACGATGAAAATCCAATGAAAACTAATTATTCGTAAATAAATAAATAAATAAAGAAATAAATAATTTATTGACCTTCTTTCACCTAAAAAAAAAACATTAAGACGCCCCTGTATACAACTTATAGACAATAGGCCAGTGACAATAACGCCACATTATGATATATTGTATAACTCTATGCTGAGCCAGTAATTGGGCTAGCTGCATAGAAGGAAAAAGAGTGATATCTTTTACTGAAGCGTATGCTTGTCAGAGCGGTTTTTCTTAGGCCTAAAAAGCGCGATTTTTTTTTCTTTTTTTATTTGTTAGCAGTCGCTGTAGTTTTCAGCAAGTAGAATGTTTTCTTTTCCGATTTACAACCTTAATATATTTTTTGCAGCATAAGGGATTGGACAAAAAAGCATCTTTTTAGGCCTAAGAAAGCTGTCACAGCATTAGCTTGACTAAAGGCGCCGTTGATTTTCAACTCCATGCTTATCTAGTGTCCCTTGCAGCTAGCTCAAGCAAGCGACTTCCATAGCCATTATGGTGTTTATTGCTTTTGCTTGATAAATGTTAGCCACTTGAAGAGAAAGCTCGTATTAGCACTTTAGTATAAATTTTAGGCCAATTTTAAGCCGTGTGAATATGGCGTTGGTCACAAATTAGGATAAATTCTTCAAGAGTAAAATGAGTTAATTCGTTGCTTCCACATTAAAAAGTAAATTAACTCATTTAACTCGTGAATGTCGTAAAGGATTACGAAGGAAAGAAAATTTATAGTAAAGTATTACATGACATTGTGGGAGTTTCCGCTCGTCGTAGTGTTATTTTGCTATTGCCTGGCCCCCAACTAATTTATTAGCTACGAAGTTGCAGACTTTCGGAATTCCCAACTGACTTGTGATAACATAAAAAAAAGGAAAACTTTATGTGGTTAAACGGTCGTAGACTTCTAAATTCATCACGAAAACATTATTCAATGTTACATATAGTTAGCAGTGATACGGGAAATGTAGACACCCGTGTGATCTCCTCCCCACCCTCTTCCTCGGGTGAACTGTTCCAAATTGACATCGTTGCACGAATGCCCACTCATTCTAATCACTATAATCTCCACAATATGTTGGAGGCATGATGTTGTCATGTATGTGTGCTCATCATGTTTTTCCCCTTTTTACTTTCCAACGAGGGCATTCTATTAAAATTGCAACATGCTAAAAGGAGTGCGGAACATGTCGTTAAGATGGCTGTTTGTGAAAATTGCCGTGACGGCCAAGAGATTGAAATTGAATTCGTCCTCGTTCCCCTTTTAGACGTGTCGTGGTGTTGCTTCTTTCTGCATGTCCGATTTTTGAACTTAATTCGTGGTCGCGTTGCAGCAATGTGACGTTCACTGAAGGCATAATTTCCAGATCGGACAATTTACTGGGCTGTTAACATTAAAAACTTGCGAAAAAGTTTATCTTAGTTACAGCTACTCAAAGTCAAAACCAGTTAGTTAGTGCCCGACTCATTTTGCCGCGTCGAAAAAAACTATTCAATAAACATTGCTTGTACATTGGTTTACGCTGCACGGAGGAGCAAGTGACGTCTGAACAAACAAGCACAGTTTAAATTAAATTGTAATATTTCTGGATACAGGGAAAAGTCGAAGAAGTGAAGAATAATAAATATAAATAAAATAAATTTGAAATTAAAAATCGAGTTTTTCGGATCCATGTATGGCAGTTCGCCACTGATAACAAACAGACACCACTAAATTTGGGGCTGAAATATTTGAGTTGGTTTTGTAAAGTGACATGCCAAAGCCTAGATATCAGGTCGCCCCTTCATTGGTGAATGACGTTTCCGAAGCTTCTGGCTGATGCTATTGAAATTAAACATTTAAAAAAATTTTAATTATAGAATTAAAAAATTAGAAATTCAAAAATAAAAAAATTTAAAAAATCTTGGTGTTCATCAGGTGCATCATATAAATCGCATAGTTTTGACGGCTGAACAGCTAGTAAATAAGAAAGTAAACCTGACTCATTATTTACCTGACTCAACTAAGCCCACTACGATATCGGGGGGGGGGGGGGGGGGGGAAAAACAACCAATTACCAAAAAATTTGGATTTGTGGGATGGTATGATGGCCATTGTGTTTTTTAGGGGCGCAAAATAAGGTCCAAACT
>JAHWFP010230059.1:0-13756 GCA_023313725.1 Lithobius niger | reverse complement strand
TTATTACATTGTATAAATACAAAGGCACGAAGTTCACTAGGAACTTGCGTGTGCAAAGCAAACAGTTAATAATATGGAACTTATAATAAAAATAAAACTACTTACAACTTAAAATTAACATACATTAAAATGGCTTAAAAGAGTTATTTCAAAAATAAAACTAGTTACCAAAGAATAAAATTATAGTTATTTACAATAAATAATGGAATTCGACACTAGTCAACAATGCTTGTGTATAAGATATAAAATTACTAATGACTTCAGTTAAAAACTTATTTGAGGAAAAACCAATTTTTCGAAGACCTTTTAAGCTCAGAAAAATTTGTAACAGTGTTAAATGACTCACTAAGCTTATTAAAAATGTAATAATAATAATAATAAATAATAATAATAATAATAATAATAATAATAATAATAATAACTAGGAAACAAGCTTTGGGCCTTTTGTGGGTGGATCGGTTAGAAATTTATTTTGAATTTGTATTTACTCTCATTTTAATGTCTTTAAATTTGGTCGTTTAGAGGTCCCTCCCTAACCCCTGTACTACTTGACCAATTAGAAACGGCCTTATAGAAAGAGCACATCTACAGAGCAATACCAGTAAAATGAGCTATGAACCAGCTTTATAGCACAAAAAGTTTGGTCTACAGAGAGCATAGTAGAAACGTGTCGTGCCAAGACTGAACAAGCCAAAAACGAATGTTTCATCTCAGGTCCAGATATCTGATTTACTTCGGCAGATTCAACGAATTTTGGTGTGCTTGACCAAGTCCAACAAAGCTTACACACCAAATTTAATCGAAAAATATTCACAGACGGTGGAGATATTTAGCTTCATAATTTCGGCTTTAACATAGAAGGTTGAGGTCAAAACTTAAAGTAAAGGCGGCCTTTACTAAAAACAAATATGTCATAAAAAAAAGTACATGGATTACTAATAAAAGCGTCAAGTGTGCCATAAAAAAAAAAGAGTTCTATGCTTTACTGGTTAAAATGTACACGGGTAACAATTTAGAATTTTTTTAAATTTAAATAATCAAATATACAATTGACATGTTTAAGTGCTGTTGCAATTTAGGATATACTGTACCAACATATTTTGGTGCGTAAAGCACAACAGCACTTAAAAACAGAAGCAATTTTCTTAATTGTACACTTGGTTATTTAAATTAAAAATCATCCAATTTTATCCGTGTACATTTTAACACGTAAAGCGAAACTTCAATTATATTACCCTTTTTCTTTGTTTGCCAAACATATTAACCTGATAATTTAGCATTACATTGTCCTCAACTAATGTCTCCCTGGAGGTTTTTAAGTTGCTTGTAGCCGCCTACTTGCATGACCCACTGCGTATTCGCAGCCCTCTCTATGTAAGCGAGAACATGGTTGGTCTCGCCATTCATTTTCCTCCAGAGGTTCCTACACGTCACCTCGTCTCCCGCCTTTCGGCCTGGAATTTGGATTCTCCTTTCCCTCATCTCTACCGATGGAACCTGCCCTTTCGCTCACCGCTCCAGCCTCGGATGCTGTGCTCTCTCCTCCTGCTATCCCGACCGTCCGCGAAGACCGCTACACACCCAGCTTAGAACGGGACGTGCATGTCGCTAACGACGAAGACGATTCCCCGCTTCAAGACGGCCAACGCACTCCACCGCCTCCCGACCTTTCGGCCTTGGCAGAAGAGCTAAGTAAGCTAAAGCGCTTTTCCGGGACGCTAAACGGAGACTCCGTCGAGCTTCATCTCAAGCGGGCCTTTCGGCCATCTCTCCACTCGACTTATCATCCAATTCATCACGTAAGGAACGCAGCGAAACTCACAACCTCGTTTACTCTGTCTTCCACCGCTATGCTGAAACAACGCCGATGCCTTCCCCCGTCGTGCACCTCGTCCATGCGCCGGGCCAACACACAGGAGTGTGTCGCATCGACAACAAGTCACAATAGTCGCAAGCGCCTTTCGCACATCTCTGACCCTGATGCTAAGAGACGCAAGCATTCAACTACCCTTTCGGTCAACACTAACGCACCGAATCCCGTATTGACGCAGCAAGGCCAGACGACTCAGACGCCTGCCACAAAACACATTCACTTTCCGGACGACAGCACTGACGATCCGACCATCCCATTGGCATCTCTTCTTAAAACAGTAGAAGACACAGTCCCAGACTGTTTCCTTAACAAACCATCCGAATCTGCCATCACCATCAGGGCTGTACACTGAACTGCTTCTCCGCCGTCGCCCGCGTCGTCTGCTGAGCGACCGGCTTAGACCGGGATCCCTACATCGCCATCAACAAAGGGCTTTCCGCTTCAAGACGATTGCCGCCATCCCGACGATCATCACTTCCGAAGTGATCGCTGATCTCCTTGTCTCAACCTGACGTCCCGTCGACAGCTCTTCTGCTACTTTGAACCCGAGGATTTCCTGTCCTGCCCTGCCGGTGCAGACTATCGTTCTCCTTTCGCTCATCACCTCACCTACGGATTGACGCTCCTGACTTCAACCGCTTGACGACCGCTGGGTGGCCGGCCTTGTCCGGCTGGCCTACGTCGCCAACGGCAAACAGTTTCTTGCTTCATGTGACCTCGCACTCTATCCCGGCCCCAACGTCCTGCGGGTTACTTCATGGCAACCATCACCACTCCGGGGGCTTTCCTTACGGCCTACTCGTCCTTTCGACCATCTTTTTCCTCACGCCATCGCCACGTCGCACGCCATGCACTCAGGCTTTGGGATTAGTGCCTTTCGCTCATCTCCTTCACGTCAGATATTGCCACGATGTCTTACATACCGCCTCTCCTTCGCACATCTCTCTTTTGTGCATCGCTTCACCCACGGCTGCTGCGTTCTTCCCTGCCGCTCCGTCATCCGTCCACGTTGACCGCCGGGCGGCGGCGTAGTCCAGGTTGCCCATGTCGCCTATAGAAATGTCTCACTGCCGGGAGACGTCAAGCTCGTTCCGCCACCTTTCCCACCTTTCTCAATAGCAAATCAAAGCAAGCGCATACCTCAACTGGGCCACTAGAGCTCTCTTTAACAACACCTTACTCCTCCGGGATATCGCTCTTTCATCCGCCGCCAACTTGAACGTCTCCACGATGCACCGTCTCCGGAATCAGCCCACCCACGAGTCGGACACGCTCTTCCGTGGTTTAATCCTAACTCTCGCCCCTCACTTAGACATGTCTAGGAAACCGAAACCACTAAGACAATCTCTTCCAACTTTCGCCCGGCTTTGAAGAATAAACAACCTATTCCTCGCCTCCCCGCAGATAATTGGAACAGGTCTACGACTCCCGCTCCATCGCCTCGCTCCAATGACTTTCACCCGAGAAACCCGCAGCCCTTTCGGCCAGCGCAACCAGAAGCGAGCCGCTATTCCAGACCGACGAAGCCGCCACACGTCACCAGGGGGCAGAAGCGTCTTTCGAAAAAAACAACAATGACGTTTTCACCCATCCCGCTTTCCAGTCGGCGCAAGACTACGTCGATTCCTCCCAGCCTGGCCATTTAACATCAAACACAGAAGTCCTTTTCATCATCAAACACGGCTTTCATCCGGAATTCATTTCAAAACCCCCGCTCCTGCCGACACCGCCATGGGATTTCTCTCCACCAGTAACCCCTCTACTTTCCTTCTAAATTTCAGAACTCCTTCAGAAAGACGCAATACAGGTATGCAACAAGCCAGGCCCGGGCTTCTCCAGTTCCATCTTCACCCGACCAAAGAAGTCAGGAGGCTCCCGTCTAATCTTCAACATGAAACCTCTCAACAAATACATACTAAACAACCACTTCAAAATGGAAACTCTCGAATCAATTCGTCTTTCATTCAAACAAAACGACTGGACAGTCTCGATCGACCTGGAAGATGCTTACCTCCATGTCCCACTCCACCCGGCTATCACTCACCTTTTTTAGTTCATCTACAACCAAGAAATTTACGAATTTCGCTGTCTTCCCTTCGGCCTGAATGCAGCCCCCAGGATTTTCACAACGGTTCTCAAACCAATCTTAACCAGCCTACACCAAAACGAAATTCAGGCCACGCCTATCTGGACGACTGGGCCCTCAACAATCCGTCTCACACTGGAACGGAACAAGTACAAGACTATTTCCCTATTAAACCGACTGGGCTTCGGAATAAACTACTCAAAATCTCGCCTAATACCATCACAAGTCTTCACCTTCCTCAGAGCCTCTTTCGACCTCTGTACAGCACGTATTGCCCCGTCCCTGGACCTTCTTCTCCACACCCGCCTCTTTCGGTCAAAAACAAGTTTCTCCCCCCGACAACTAAACTCCCTCATCGGAAAGATGGATGCGATGGCGAACCTCGTCCCCTACGGTCGACGGATGGTAAGACCGTTTCACCACCACCGCATAGACAACCCTGCAATCAATCAGGACCGTCGGACGAACAAATACCTTTCACTCCCGATTTTCCTCTGGACTCCCTCCTTTGGTGGTCGGACATCATCAATCTCACGAAGACAACCTCTTCACGAGCCACATCCCGATCTGCTCATCTTCACGGACGCCTCGACAACCGGATGGGGTGCCCATCTTGGTACTCAAGAGGCTTGGGTCCTTGGCCCCCAACCTGTAGGGAACACATCAACTCCCTCGAACTTTGAGCAATTCTTCTCGCCCTACTCCATTTTCTTCCGAAATTAAGAAACAAGACAATACAAGTCCAGTCCGACAACACAACGGCCCTAGCCTATATAAAGAAGGAAGGAGGAACGAAATCCAGATCCCTTCACAAGCTAACGTCGGAGATCTTCGACCTCTGCATCCCAGGCAACTGGAATGTGATTGCCGACTCTCTGTCACACCGGAAACCACCGACGGGCGAATGGTGCCTCAAGAAATCCATTTGCGAATCTCTCTTCACCATTTGGGGCACTCCAATGATAGACCTGTTCGCCACGAGGCACAACGCCAGACTTACCCTCTACATAAGCCCGATCCCGGACGAATCAGCAGTAGCAGTAGACGCCTTGACATTTCCATGGCAAAACCTGTTCGCCTACCTCTTCCCCCCCCCCCCTTCAAACTACTTCCACAAGTTATTCTAAAGATCCAAGAAAGCCAGAGCTTGTTCCTACTCATAGCTTCCCTCTGGCCATCGTCAGTGTGGTTCCCGCTTCTTCTGGATCTACTAGTCGACACTCCCAGAAGTCTACCCCATCAACCAGATATTATGTCCCAAGAGAGAGGAACAAAGCTACACCCGAATATACCAAACCTCAACCTACACGGGTGGCTACTATGATAAAACTCCTCAAAAAGGCTGGAATTCATCGAGAAGAGGCCGAACACATCGCCTCAAAGGCAACCAGGGATTCCACTAACCGGATGTACGACAGCCACTGGTCTAAATGGATTCGTTGGTGATCCACTAAAGAAGCTAATCCTATCAACCCACCTCTTCCCACCCTCCTAAACTTCTTCAGAGACCTGTTCAACATCGACTAACTCAAAGGCTCTACAATCCTGGTATATCGATCTACCCTAAACACTGTCTTCAAAGCCGCCAATAGCACGAACCTACTCGAAGACTACCGCATTTCGGCGCTCCTACGTTCTTACGAAAATGAAAGACCCACCACCAGAAGGTCAATAACAGATTGGGACCTTTCCCTCGTGCTCCAATCCCTAATGAGTGAACCATATGAACCCCTTCAGGATACATCCCTTCACCTCATGACTCGCAAAACAGTCTTCCTCGTCACTCTTGCAGCCAGCCTATGATGTTCCGAAATCCAAGCCCTCTCAGCGGACCCAGCACACTCTGTTACTCTATACCCAAGGTCAACATTCAGAACGAAAACACAAAAGCCCTCGGAATCACCGAAACCAATCACTTTTACGGCTCTATCCACCTTAGTTGGTAACGAACCAGAACGCCTTCTTTGCCCAGTCAGAGCCTTGCGCTTCTGCCTAGCCCGGACTCGCCACGAAGACATCCGCCGAGGAAGAAACCAACTTTTTCTCCCAATTGATACTCAATCGGGCGAAACATCAGCCGCGTATCAAGATGGATTAAAAAAACAATCGAAGCAGCGTACGACAAAACTCCAAAAGAGAGCATGAGAGTGACGGCTCACGAAGTAAGAGCTATCTCCACATCATGGGTCCACCATAACGCCATTCCAATAGAAGAAATCCTAGCAGCAGCGTCTTGGCGCCATCAATCAACCTTTACCTCCCACTACCTCAGGGACATGTAAGAGAAGAATCAGGCCTACACAGGCTGGGACCAATCGTCGCAGGCAGAACTGTAGTCAACCCCCCATTAAGCACTCAGAACATAGAAGCAAGCCATCCTTGAGGGAAGCAAACCACCCAGATGAAAGCAAACCACCTAGAAGGAAGCAAGCCACCCAGATGGAAGCAAGCCATCCAGAAGGAAGCAAGTCATCCAGAAAGAAGCAAGACCCAAACAACGGCCCTTTTCAGGGCCACCAAATCCTATGAAAGAGGTCCAAGTTCCTGTTTTCACCTGTTCTGAATAAAGTACTAACTTTTCTCTTCCAGGAAAAAATTATTTGGGGGAAAACGCCTGCTTGCATCCCGGGGCGCTCGTCAGGACGGTGCCCGCCACCAAATTTTGACGAGGTCTACTGATAATGCTAAATTATCAGGTTAAGATGTTTTGGCAACAAAGAAAGAACATTTTGCCGGCCCCCAGCCAGGCCGGCTAAAAATGGTTTCTTTGTGCCTAAAACATACTTAACCTACTCCCGCCCTACCTCCCCTCTCGAGTCACCGCCTGACACATTGAGAGAAAAATGAATGCCGTAAGCGTCCGCGCTCACGCTTTTATAAGGGAGTACTGCCACGCACATACACAGTAGGGATATGCAAGCAGGCGCCTGCGCACCGCAAGAAACCTCCAGAGGAACATCACATTCGAGGAATGTAATGCTAAATTATCAGGTTAAGTATGTTTTAGGCACAAAGAAACCATTTTTAGCCGGCCTGGCAGGGGGCCGGCAAAATGTTCTTTTTTTTTTTGTGGCACACTTGACGCTTTTGTTTGTAATAAGTTTTAATCAGAATTCTTTATATATTTAATTTTAAATCGCAGAATTTTTTGTTAAGTTTGTACTTTTCCCGGGCCGTGAATTTTTTTTTATTGGCTACTGCGTTAATAGATATCATCTAAAAAAAAGAGAAACTGTTGCATTCAGTAAAACAATTAATAACAATTCAAATTCAGTGACGAGTTAATAGCTGTATTTAAGAGCTCTCCCCACCCCCTCACCCCGACCACCACCTCGCAGCCCGTATCCAGCTAGGGGGAAAAGCGGGGGGGGGGGGGGGGGGGGGGGGGGTTGTGAGTCAACATTTTCTACACTATTGAATGATTTGAACTGAAAAGGTGGTGTCGGTTACAGTAAAAACACAAACCCAATGGCCCCCACACTGTCTACAGGCCAGCCTCGCTCATGAACTCACGTAATCTGATATTGGTCCCAAGCAGTAAGCCGTTTGTTGCTTCCTGTCAAACCAATGAAGGTTACTAAGTTGGAAACGTAAGCTTCTAATAAAAAAAAAGCTTCACAAAGTAGCTGAATTTGGTATCCTCGTATCCTTTTAAAGGTACATGTATTCATGTTGGCTTTCCTGTATGACTCAGTTTTGCGACGTTAGTTCAAACGTATGCAAATGTTACCAACATATTCATTTTCTTGTTTTTTTCTTCTCTGGAGCGAGATGATTTTGCGGCATTAAAGGCACATTCCACCTGCCTTATAACAACCACGCGCATATCGCCTCCGCGCACGTTACCATCGTCAAGGTCAACTGAAATAGTATGCGAAACAGCATCAAGTTAAAGATTGCGTTGTCATAAACCATAATGATTTTCGTATTTTAACATCACATTTATAATTTTTTAGGCTAGTATATTATAATTTTTCTTTGGCGATCTTTCGGCTTAAATAACGTTTACCGCGTTACTCCTTTAGACTTTCGATCTCATGGTAATTATTTCAAACGATGAAAAATTAGTACATGCACACACACAAATGAAACGTCAAGGTTATTGTAAGAGCGCAAAGGATCATTTAATCACAGGATGCTAATAAATGTAGTTCCCAACATTCAACTGGAGATCTCCTAGACGCCACATTTTAAAACGGATTTTTAGCAAGGGAAAGACATTTGGTAAGTAAATAGACCTTTGGAACCGTACCTGATGTGGAGGATCGAGAAAAATGGCGTTGGAAGGAATGTACCTTTAACTGTAACCTGTGTAAATGTTGCAAAAGCTAGTCTCAACTGGTCGCACGACATACCGGAAGGATTTATGTCCCTTTAAAGTAAGTTTGCTGCTTTTTTTTTTCATAGGGTGGATTCTTAGAACCGCTCACATAGCTAGCTTCACGCATGGGACTTTGAAATCGGCCCTGTTCCGCCGAGGATTAAAGGCACATTCCTCTTCCAGTTTGCTTTCCTATATGGCTCTATTTTGCAACATTCTTCAGAGTTTAGACGCGTGTAAATGGTGCAAAGGTTTGTGAGAAACAGTTTTGCTACATTCACTGTACCGTACGTAAATGTTGCAAAAGCCATTTTTCTCAGGGATGGTCGAGTATAGTGAGATGGTACGTCGTTTTTATAAGTACACACAAATCGCTGGTATGCTTTTTTTTATTCAATTTAAATACAGCTGAGGCAGAATATACAACTGGCGGATTCCTTGTTCGAGGCAAGGAATTTGTATGGCGGGGCAAACTGGCAATTGTTCGCTTAGCCCCCCCCCCCCCCTCCCCCACCCACCCAAATTGTATTCCTGACCATGACGAAAAAATACAGTCCTACTCTTAAACTAAAACAAAAGCGATAAATTTTACGCCCCGATCGCAATTTTGACCCCAACCACAATTTAACCCATCTTCACCGAAATTTGACCTCCACCCTCACCCAACACGACGAAAGAATAGTACAAATCTTAGGCCGCCCGCGCACTGAGCGACTTAGCCGCACGACCAGGTTGCTGCAGCCAATGAAAATGATTAGTGCGTGGTTTTACATAAACGGTAAGCATTCTCATTGGTTGCAGCGACCTGGCCGCGCGGCCAAGTCGCTCAGTGCGTGGGCCGCCTTAAACTAAAACGAAAACAATAAAAATAATAAGAAAAAAAGAAAAAAATCAACTTGGGGAAGACTTCAGTCTTTCTTGGGTGGGAGAGGTGTGTTAGGTTTGCTTCTGATAAGGCAAGGTTTTAACTTCTTTACGAATTTTTTTTTTTAATGTTTGATGTTTTTCCACTTATCATTTTTCCAATCTCGGTGAATATCATCATGCAAAAATCAAATCCTGCCGTGTTTTTGTGATGTTAAAAGATGCGACATCCGGACATCCATCAAGAGTGTCCTTTAGCTCAGGTGCCTGTTGTGTAAGCTAAAGCAGGTGAATCAGGTCACGTGATGTGTCCTCCATCCAGAGGCTGGAGCGAGTAGAGAAAATGATTAGGGAGTAGGAAAGGACGGAGGGAGGGGGCGCATACTAGCTCCACTTTCGCATCTCGTCTCCCCCACTAGAAGCACGTGACAGCCTCTCGTGCTCTCGTTCGATCAGAGGCGGTGGTTCGCCGCCGACTATTGTGATACTCAGTTGCGCGCGCGGTAAGAAGGGATCTGTCTGCAACCACCGGCGCAACCGATCATGTACCGCGTTTTGACTCGAAGTTGGCGCCGCCGGGGAGAGCGGCACGAAAACGGCGATGCCGAACCTGTGGGCACACCTCCGAGCGGCGGGTCGTCAAGCTGTACGAGTAGCCCGGCGGGACCAAGTTCGCGGACGCCGTCGAAACACCACCGAAGTGCGCGAACCAAATTTGCCTGCGCCGTGCTTTTCGCGCAGGCCTCGTTCCTGCTTTTGTTTGCCGTTTTTGTGGAGTACGATCCAGACACTTTGTCAACCCCAGTGCTTAGGAGAAGAGTGTTGCGTCCTCACGCGTCAACGTCGCATCTCCACGGCGTTGATCATGACGTGCTGCCTGCCGTCGGACCAAACATCGATCTCGAGTTTAATCTGGATGATACTGATGCGGACAATGAAACAACTAGTACTACCGTTCCGCAAAGTTTTGTGACAGATGAAGAAAACGCCACGAATTCGTCAACACTCTTGGATAATGATTTCCTTCATAACAATGTGACGACGGCGGTTGAAAATTCGGATTTAGCCGAAGAGGGATTTTACGTGGTCAGTACGTTGCCCCCGTCCTCTTCTGTCAGTGCTGGGGATGCACTGACTGAAGATTTGGGGAGTGGGGATGTTGAATCCCCCTTTCCTGACAGGCCACCTCTGGCTTTCGAAGCCGATCCCTCTACTAACATCCAAATGCAACAGCAATTTGAAAATGGGAAGGAACAGGAAGAACCAGGAATAGTATCCTTCTCCGATTCCTCTTCCTCTTTGAGGTTCGAAGGTCCCAGGAGTTTTCTTCACGAATATCAAACTCCAGATCCTCACTTCGCCGCTGTATACCCACGTAAGTTACCATACAATCGTACTAGTGTGTTTCTTTAATTTTTATGTCAGTTTATAACGTGTTCATTGCCTTTACAGTAATCCAATTTTCCTTTTAATTTTATGTAGGTTAATTGGTTTTTTGAAAATTAAAACCTAGTCGCAACCAGTCGCCTGTCCACTTCCGCCAATTTTTCAACGAAAAAATGTTGAGGCGCACACCTCTATCATTCCTGCAACAGATATCTCTGTTATATATTTTGAAAGTATTAACCAACACAATTGCTGGTTAAAATGTGTTAGCTATAGTTTTAGATTTTAGGTGTAATTTAGCTTTTAGGCCTATTTTTTACCTGCCGTTTTAATTTCGTAAGTAGTAGCCGAGGAATTTGCCTCTTATCGCGGAATTGGGTTCGAGAGTAGGCCTATTCATTCAAGCAACACAGTGTCGAGAGGTTTTTTTTTTAATGAAGTTAATGTTTGTCGTTAACGAATTCCTCACTTTTCGTGAGGAACAAGTTTTTTACGGTTGCGTGTCTTCATGTAGTGGTTAAATGCGACGAACAAGTGTAATTATTTCATTGAGTTACGTGGCGAAAGCCTATTATCTGTAAGGAAGCAATGATGTTCTATTTTAACGTGTTTTTTTTTAAAGTCCACTTGACTACCACTACAAAATGGCGACGGACGGACAAAGTCTTTGCCGAGGTCTTCCCAGCCGAGTCATGCTGCCTGGTCAGAGCGAACAAACTATAGTCGCTTTAAATAAGCCGATCGGCGCTTGACCACGCAGTCCACCTGGAAAGCTTATCGTACTAACGCTCTTATCAGATCCAGGTAGTGTGCGAGACTAACCTGCTCAAGATTCAGCAGTTGTGCGATAACGTTCTGGCTATCTGGCAGTCTTTCGGGTCGGGGAGCGTTCATAAATTACGTAACGCCTGGAAGGGGACCGGCTTGGTTGACGAAATGTGTTACCATCTGTTATAATGGGGTTGGGGGAGGGAGTATGGCGAAGTGTTGCATAGCACATTAATTTTCGCTAAACTATTTCTTGCTAAAAGATTTTGCTAAATTCTTTAAGCTAAATTATTTTTCTAACTTCTTCTTACGACTGGATATTTTTATTTATATACATATATTTTTTAAATCACCGTTCATTGCTAAGCACTGTAGAGCTTATAAAAACGACTTCGTTCAAAAAGTGTATAGAATTGTGCGGGGAAAGGGGTGGAAGAAATGTTACGTATTTTCAGGTGGGGGTTATGCCAAGCGTTACACGGTGTTACAAAAGGAGAGGGGAGGGTCTAAATAGAGTGTTAACGTAATTTGTGAACGATTGACGTTTTCTCAATTCATCCTCTCGGTTTGTTCTTTTCTTTCCTCCTACTTCAAAATTGGTCACTTTTGTCAGGTTCAAAAACAGCTGATAGCAAGAAACTGATGCGGCTGACCATGGCTACAAGGAAATTTATTTTGTGATACGTAGAAAATGTTGGTCAGAGTCATAGCTAATAATGACGGGACTATCATTTCGTTTTAAAAGGAAATAACTTCTCAGTGTATCTGAACATCCTGCACGAAATAGCTTTTGCAACATTTGCATTGGTTTGAGTGAATGTGCGGTAAAACCGTTTCTCACAGGGAAAAAATAGGAAACTGAATGTTTACACCCATCTGAAATAATGTTGTAAAACTGAGCCATATAGGAAAGCCAACAACGGGGGGGGGGGGTCATGTTTTGTTTATTTATTTATTTTTTAAATTATTAATTATAAATATATTGTGCGGAAATCAGTAATGTCGACCTGCGTTCTTCGGTTTTACCAGCGCTAATTTTACGACAACGTAGGCCCTGGTTTTACAGCGTTGCAACCGACCGGAAATGGGACGTAATTGGATTACGTGTGGATTCTCAGCAGCGAATACGCGCCAGTATTTTCGATTCCCTTTCCTTCCCTGTGAGTCTCGCTATCCCTCACCTTATCGCGAACATGCTCAGGAGGTGCTCACTCATTCTCCCATGGAGGTACAGAGGAACAAATTGTGTGTTGCCGGGAGTATTAAAGGGACACCCGGCCTGCCTTATAACATTCCGCGTGCCAAATTACAGCTACGCGCAGATCGTCGTCCGAGCAATTAAAGCGCCAATGTCGGCTGGGGTGGTAGCTGCGTTCCTCGCATAGCTGCTGTCTCGGTTGGCTTTGGGAATAGTACGCGAGACAGAATCAAGTCAACGCATGTGTCGTCACAAACCGGAATGATTCTCGTATTTTAAAATCACAATTTATAATTTCTAGGCTAGTGTCTTATACATTTGCTTCGGCGATCTATTGGAATAATTAATTTTAACTTTTACCGCATTAGTCTATTACATTTTAGATCTCATGGTAATTATTAGAAAATTAGTAGATGTACACACAAAGATGAATCGTCATGATTATTGTACGCGCGCAATGCATCATTTAGTGACGGGTCGTTAGTAAATAAAGTTCCATTATATTCAACAGAAAATCTCCTAGACGCCACATTTTAAAAAGGATTTTTAGCTAGGGAAAGACTAACGGTAAGTAAATAGACCTTTGGGGCCGTACTTGATGTGGTGGATCGAGTTCTGTTAAGTTCTGTTTTAAGTTCTGTTTTTTTTTATTATTTTATTTATTTATTTTTTCATTGAAAACTTTCGCAAACGGAAATGACAGTTCTTTGACGGCAGAGATATTTTAGCAATTTTCTGTGACGCGGCGACGAGATTTCTTATTCTCCAAGCTTGGTTTGAAAAGCAATATCGAAAATGTCGTTCGGCGTGCTGCTCGAGACGACAGACTTAATGAATCTGCTGACTCTAGTGCGAAAGATGAACAAACGAAGTCATGATATTTGTGCATAGAAATTGAATGGAATGGATAAACTCATTAATTTTATCTTGTTTCACCCGTTGAATATTTTGCAGCCGAGGAATTTGCCTCTTATCTTTGATCTTTTTCCCTCTGATTTGGTATTATTTCCCCCTTGTAGAAATGCTGGGTTGGTTTCTGTTATGGTCGTTTCTGGCTAACATCACGTATCCAAGGATAATCGAAGGTTTCCGGTTTGAATGATCAGGTCTCCTTTCTATCTCTCTCTCGTCTCTTCCCCCCACCCCCCTACCAGAATAAATTTACGCTTCTGACATGTCGAAAAAAGGGCAAAATTGAATCGGTTAATCTTTAATAACATAACATAACATAACATAACATAACATAACATAACATAACAT
>JAHWFP010230054.1:0-10379 GCA_023313725.1 Lithobius niger | reverse complement strand
CAACCTTCTCGAATGTGAAGCCAATAGCAGTCGCCACTTGGCCAGTAGACCTTAAAAAGCACTCGCCATTTCACAATTTCTACTCGCCACATACCAATGACATCTTGCACGATGCATGGTTTTTTAATTCATGCATTTACGAAATCGTAGAATTCTCTTTAACCCCAGTATTAATGAAGATAAAGCAGTTACGTAGCCCTTATAAATCTGAGCATAACGCCGCAAACCGTTCGTCTCTAACTTGTACGGTTCCCGAGATATCGCTCTTTGAGTGTCATTCTCCATTGCTAGTCGCCATTTTGGCGAGTACGGCTAAATTTCAGGTCGCCAACTACTGATTTCCATTCGCCAAGTGGCACGTGGCGACCGACATTGGAGAGGGTTGCTTAATAACATGGTGAAGCTGATGCTCAGCTTTACTGTTACATTTCTGAACCTACACTGCATCATCATGTGTATACAGGGAAGAAAATTGCACTTTTAAAAAAGAAACAATCTCATCGATTGTGAAATTGTAGCTGATGCCCCAAACAAACTACTCGGATTTTAAATTTTTAATTCGCTGTATTCCACACGTAAAACGTCCAGTGTTTCGCCTTCGTTTTAAATATCCAATGCACACCAAACACAAGAGACGATGTTTGCCGTGCATTGTGTATGGACACACAACGAGCCAATGGACGAAATGCATGTACTGCCATTGCGAGTACGTGTGTACATTTCCCCTCTCTGGCCAGCCCTTGGTGCATAGACACAAACACATTAAATTTTCATCTATTCCATTGGCCCTCGAGCAGCTCGCTTTGGAATTTGTTTTGGGCCCGGAGCCTTGTCTGTTTTGAAGGGGAAAAGAAGAAGGAAGAAAAAGAAGGAAGTATGAAGCCGGCAGACGACCAACCAACCCCGACGCGGATGGATATGTTCGCCCATCTGACATGTTTTCTGGTTCGTCTCACTGCTTCGCTCCATCTCGTACATTGTCCACATATTTTATGTAGAACTCTCACAATTCTCAAGCCCATAAAGATATGTATGAGGCTCGTAATATGTGATGTACGGTAAGTGTTATCTTTATTGCCAACACTAGAAAACTGAAAAGTTTCTACGCCGCCCTTTTGTCTTCACTGTATCCATTTTTTTCCCCTCTTTTTTTTTGCAAAATGTTACATGAGAGTGAAGGTACCTCTTGATTTTATGGCATTATATCGTATAGCTTCCTTTCTTACCGTGACATCATTTAAGCTCAACGAACATTTATTATTTACATTCTATTGACGTACAGTGCGCACCGAGGTTGATTTAATCCTGCCCAACTTATTCATCTACTCGAAATCACCAACGCGAATAATGTTTCGTGGGGAGGGGAGGGATTATGGCATTCAAATCATTAAAACAATGCCGTAAAAAAAAAAGAAGTCTTACGGCTTCAGTTATCTCTCCGATGCCTTTTCCCCATCATGAACTTTTTAATAGTAATGGTCCTCTTGTTGGCCAATGACCAAAGGACACTAATGAGTAGTAAGAATTTTGCACGATGCTGGTGGTCTTTGAAACTCGTTACTATTGTGTGCGCGGCGTATCTTGAGTCCTGCAGGTATTTTATGAGCGGCTACGTCTTCCTGGAAGAGGCGACTTTAATCGACGGCCGCCATTGTTTTTGTAACCATCTTGGATATCAACAAGGCTCTCTGCTACCAAAAACGTATAATCGATTATCTGTGTTCGTTCTGGGGAGAACTCAAGATAGGCTAGGGACATTATAATGGTGTTCGTCGCCGTTTCCATTTCCGCCAGATATTGCGTGTCAATTGGGTGATAAATCTGTCCTCCTGTCCGTGGTTGTTTTTCAATTTTTGCAGGAAGTACAAATATACGATAAGGTCCAAATTTGGGGTTTGGTTACCATCTCCGTAATGTGTGGCGCAGCGGCAACCCGGGCAACTGCACCGTGACTGAGGTTGGTGCTAATGACCTAGCTGTCGACACGCCATCAAACCTCAATCCTCCCCCATGGCTGTAGACCACATCTCAATTCACAGCTGTCTCGCATCAAACTCGGCTTCGACAGTGACTATGATGTAACGTGTCAGAGGCATCATGTAAGCATGCAAGCCCACTGTTGTTCCCGCAAGGGAATAGGGCCTTTCGTACAATCCCATACTGCTAGTTTTTAAGTTTTAACTGCCTGAAGTACAAGCATTTTTGTACCAATTTTAGTCTTCTGTACAGCCGTACCGGCTGAGAAGACTATTGCAACGACTTTGTCCGTCCGTCCGTCGTTTTTTTCAACTTCGCAACGGTGACAGAAATTGACGACCACTGTTTACAACGTTCGATCCAGTGTCAAGAGTTAGTGTCTAAATTAAATAATAACATTTCATCGTCGAATTGAATTCCTAAAGATTTGTGTTAACGCAGCCGTAATAACAAAAACATTTTAGCTTCGTTTAAAAGATTCTTGTCGCATTGTTGCATGAATGAATAGGCTTACGATCGAACCAAATTCTCCATTAGGCCTACCTGCTACTTACGAAACTAAAACTGCCGTTAAAAAAATTAGGCCTAAAAAATGAAAATTAGGTCTAAATGCACGTTACATGGCAACGTCAATAGTTGCTACGAGTCGCTGCTGCAGCGTTTCTCCTGTCCCTTCCCTACTACCACTGATCTATATAGGCTACGTTGCGCATTACGTTGTAACACTGTAACTGTGTGCGCGGAGGCATACCGTGTTGCAAAAATGAATAGGCTTACTCCAAATCCAAATTCAAATCTCCGTTAGTTGCTAGTTACGAAATTAAAGTTGTAAAATAGGCCTAAATGCTGACAATTATGCCTAAAACGTAAAATAAGCTTAAAATCTAACACATTTCTAACGGGCAATTCTGATGGTTACTGTTTTTAGATTATATAATAGAGATAGCTGTTGCAATGCGTGATAGAGAAGTGTGCCTCACTATTGGTAGTGGCAGAACTGTACAGAAGACCGGATGCGACTAGTTAGTCGCTGTAGCCGCTTGTTTTTTTTCATGCCCAAACAGTGGTCTGAATTACGTGCTACTTATTAAGAACCTGACACCATACGTATCATATATATTAAACGTCTACCGCGGCCAACTTTCACGAATTTTGTTCCTGCATCTCCTCCGTTAATATTTGGTGTGTGACTGTGCGTATGGAAGGCAGAATTTCGATTGGTCGTTGCATTCCGGAGTTACGGGGCCCCGAGTGACCAGTTTCATTGTTTTACATTGTTTTAAACATTGTTATTAGGCAACAATGTAAATCAGCAAACGCCAGTATTAAAAGCTGAACGAGCAGAACCACAACAATGCAAACGCCAGGATGAAGGATATTGTCATAATTATTTCATTGGAGGTTTTAAAATTGCGGCCTTTCAGTAAGTCAGCGTATCCTGATGGTTAAGGTGTTAGCCCGCTAATCAAACGGTTGCGAGTTCGTATCCCGTCCAAGCACCCAATATGGGTTGTTAGTTTAAGACAGGTAGGTGGTATGGCTAACGTTACGGCGGTAGATATTAACTGATAATGGTGATATATGATCGTCGTATATGCTCTATGGTTATAGAAAGTTTACCCTGCAAATTATTGTATTTTTGCATGTTGGGGTGACGATGAGCCCGGAGGGGGGGGGGCAATATTTGGGGGGTCGTTTCCTACCGTGCCCCTAGCACCATCACTGGGTGTCGGGAGGTTCTTATAACAAAAATCAGTAACTTTCCCCATCAAAAACCAATTTTTTTGTGTGTGCCAAACAACAACTCTTGGTTGGCGGTGGTGGTCGTCTGTGGGTCTGGACCCCCAGCCATTATGTCAAATTGTGGTAAGGGAGATGCGCTGATTGAGTGAGCGAAGCGAACGAAAATCAGTGTTAGTTAGCTGGTAAGCGCAAAATTGGCATAAAGAAACTGGAAATGGGCTGCACGATGCCAAATTGGAAATAAGCAGTAGTACACAGTCCCCGTAATAAAAATTCGGCTTCACCACGCTGTCACTGCAGGCAAGAAGGCAAGGGGGGGAGAGCAAAGTTTATGATGGTAAGGGAGACGTGCTGATTGAGTGAGCGAAGTGAACCAAAATTAGTGTTTGTTAGCCAGTATACGCAAAATACTGATTAAAGAATCTTACGTTGATGAAGCATGGACATGCGCATACGCGTTTTTACTCCACCCGTACAGAGGACGGGCTTCCTCTAGTTACTTATTAAGACCTTCCACCCCAATCTTGCTGCAATACGGTGGCAAAATTTCAGGTTTATTCACCGCATGAAAGAGTTAATTTTCGTGAAACTAGTATAGTAGTTTAGTAATTAGGCAAATATCAACGTTATTCACATCGTTTTTTAAACAAGAAACTGTTAAGCTGCGTCACTAACAGTGACTTTTATGTTATCAGGCGACCAAAGTCTTCCGACCAAACGAAGTTCAGCCTTTTCTGTCGCATTGTTGAAAACGGCGAAACTGCTTTAGCTGTAAAAGACGAAAGTGTCTATAGTAATCGCCGTGCTCATATAACTTTTATCTCGATAAGACGGACATTAATATAATTGTTTAATCGTGGCGGGCGACACACTAGCGATGACTTAAACTATAGGGTTCCCAGAGTATGTACGCTGGTCTCGAAGCCTGTTGTCACACTATGGCCCAGAGTTTTCTCTCAATAATGGATGTATTAATAATGGATGTATTAATGGATGTATTAATATTATTATTAATGGATGCATTATTATCTATTAATAATGGATGTTTTCTCTCCATTGGATGTATTAATGGATGTATTGTATGTGTTACTATGTATTCGACATTACCTTTACGTTGCCGACCTTTACGTTTTTTCACTGCTGCCGTGCCAACAATGAACAAGCTCACCGTTTTCCGTTGCTACAGCTTTAATTATCTGCTTTTACATTGGTTGACTAATGATCGCATACCATTTATAATCATGATCGTATACAGTAGTCTCAGAAGTCCTGAACCAGGTAGGACTATACAGTGTAGGCCTACACGATGTACACCTATACCATACTAGGCCTAAGGTTTACAAATCAGCAAACTACGAAGAAAATATGCACCTAATGGGAGTAGCAAATGTCTTCCACAATAGGCGTTCACTCGCAGTAAACCCAGGACTCGAACCCAGGACTTTCCTCTGGGTGCAGTACAGGCCTATAACATATAGGCCTGTATAGGCCTACCTGGTTCAGGACTTCTACGACATACCGTATACTCCATCGTAAGCAAACTATATAACCCTGAGGTCAAAACTTTTAACGACTAATACGTTAAACATGAAAATTATTTATACTTATTGATTTTCAAATGAAATTATAAAATAATTGCAAACAAAAAAGTGTAAAATGTGGTGTCAATGTTTAGCCTGAATAAGACAGCGTATTTTGGTACTTTATAATGGCAGAAAAGGCCGCTGCTCTTCAGCAGTAGTCAACATCTGTTTCAGGATAGTTACAGTCAGTTGCGAGTGCACAAAACGAAAACCTACAGCACAATAATCTAGCTCGGAGGCTGTAACAGATTAGCGAATTAAGGAGCAAAGCGGCCCTAAGCCATGCTCTCCGTACAAGAACAGTAATCATAACAAAATAAAACAATGCGAAGAAAAGCAACGCATCAAAGCATAAAACGGAAACTAAGCATAACACATAGGCCGCCCGCGCACTGAGCGACCAGGTCGCGCGGCCAGTGGTCGTCACGGCCAAAAAACACGGCGACGGGTCGCGCGGCCGTGCAGGTCCGTTTTTCGTTGATAATTCTCGATCACGTGGTGAAAAATGAACCTGGCAGCTGCGGCCAAGTGCGCGTTGCTACATACAGCGTAATCATTCTCGTTAGCCACAGCGACCTGGCCGCGCGGCTTGGTCGCTGTGTGCGCGGTGGCCCTTATACAATCAGGTAGCCAGCATGCTATAACCGATGCAGGTGCAGGTGTAAATCCCTGATTGCAGCATTGTATACTACTATCAACCATACAATTCGGGCCAGGAGGGGGGGGGGGAAGAACACTCAGTGCCACAAAAGTGAGTCAATTCGCTGACTTCTTGCCTTACAGCTTTTTTAATGGCAACAATTGAAAGTAAACGTTTTTAATTTTACACCGTCTGATCAATGTTGTTGTAACATATGTGTGGGTTCTAACGTAGCAAGGCCCCACACCAACAAGGTGTGGTTGGACAGAGTAACGACTAGAGGAGTAGTTTAGAGCTAGGCAACAACTGGTAAAGCCAGCAAGCCCTTACATACACTTTATTAAGCACCAGACACACCCTAGTGGGTGTGTATACAATTAAACATAATGAAACTAGTGGCAAGGCCACTTGAGGTAACCAACAGTGTTAATGAGAGTAGCTAACACTAGTTAGCTACACCTTAGCTCATATACACCACACTCACCTCTCCTGAAAAGGAGTGTTCGTGCAGCAAACACACACAAAAAAATTATGTACAATTTATGCCCAATATATATACATAAATCACAATCCCTCACCCCCTAAGCTATTAGCAAGTTAAAATTATGTACTTTTTTCCTAATACTATTTTTTAAATCCATTATTACACATAACAAATATGTAATCTCTATATCCCCCAATATTATAAACGTAACCAAAAACATACAGTCGACAGAGCGAACAAAACGCACCACTGTTAGAGACAGTTTGGCTCCAAACTTGACGTCGCGCGTGCGCAGTAACGTTGCGTTAGCCGTTTAGTACTTTCCGTAACTGCAATCACAACTCAGCAAAATCAACAAGCTCAACAGAGCACTAGTTACGTCATACCTTTAACATGATTAGACGTGGCTAATTGATTGGACCTGGCTAGGCTAATGGATGTAACCAGGCGCGAGCAATGCCAAATTGCAAACCATCTCGGGGAGGTGGTTGCGGGTGTTTACCAGTGTTGGAGCTTTTGAGCATGCGTGAGGTAGCGGAAACACATTCATCGCTGACGAACGTTGACGTAAGCAAGCCGCATCAACATGGCTATAATAGGGAGTGAGCTGAACTGTCACCAACAGTGGTGCGTTTGGTTCGTTCTGTGCGGTGCTTTCGGAAGGTGCTGATTTACGTATAATCTAGGAACACACGAGAAATACACTGAAAATCAAGAAAACTATTTATATATATAATTACACATGATCCGCAACGCAGCCATCTGCAGCGCAGCAGCAAGCAGGACATACGACGCCATCTCCGCCATCTACCGACGGAACGGCAAATTATAAGAGTAGCAGCCAAGGCCCGCTGAGATAGTAGCTGCGCCCGGAACGCAACGGCCAGCAGCGCGAACATACGATGCCATCTACCGACCGAACGGCAAATTAAATGAGGGGGGAGTGGACGAGACGGGGGGGGGGGAGGGGAGCGAGACGACGCGAAATGAGCGAGCGAAGCGAGCAACTCCGCTAGTATAAATATAAATAAATAGTATGGTGGCTGCCCAACGGAAAACTGCTAATCTTGATTTTAAAGATCAAGTCGCCGCCGCTCTGTCCGTGCCCGACTGCTCCTTCGAAGCACAGGTGCATCCCCAACAATTATTTGTGGTTGATTTCCCCCAACTCACGGAAAGTTTGTTTAGCTGGCGAAGCATCTCGCAGCAGACTTGGCATAGTGTCGGCGGAACCGTTTTCCCTGCGCACACCTCCTACACTTGGTGACAAAACTGGCGGTAATACGGTACCTTCCTAAACGACCAAACAGAGCGAACCAAACGCGCCACTGTTGGTGACAGTTTGGCTCATTCCTTGCTAATATCCGTGTTGATGCGGCTTGATTGACGTCAACATCGTCAGCGATGAATCTGTTTCGTCAAAACTGTTGTATCGCGCATGCTCAAACCTCCACCCCAGCAAACCACCTCCCTGAGATGGTTCGCAATTTGGCATTGCTCTCGCCTGGTCACATCTATTAGCCAATCCTGGTCAAATCCATTAGCCAGGTCTGGTCGCGGTGAAGGTATGAAGTATCGAATACTCTGCTGAGCTTGTTGAGCAGTATTGTAGTTTAAGAAGGTAATGAGTGGCTGATGCAACATCACTGCACACGCGCGACGTCAAGGTTGGAGCCAAACTGTCTCTAACAGTGGTGCGCTCTGTTCGGTGCTTTAGGAAGGTACTGCCTATAACGAATTTAAAAAAAAAATGTAGTTAGTGAAATGAAACGTTAAAAAATATCCATTGCAACAAGAAGTTCATCTGAATTTAAAACTACTTAGTATTACGTAGCACTTGATGAGGTAGACCGTTGATAGCAAACTATAGCAAGAAATTGAAGTCATCAATCTGGAAAAAAAAAACAGAGGTCTAATGATACGTATGTAAGGCAGCTAAGACTTAACGTTTCCTAAACGGGAAAATAAAAATAAGCGTTCCTGTAATTTATTAGATTTGTATATCAACAAGTTATATTCCCACAGATTATAAATCTTACCGCCAAATGCATAATTTAATTTTTTTTTTGTGGTAATAATTTAACCAGAGGTGTGCGTCTTAAAATATTCTTTTGCGGTGGCACAGCAAATTTTTGCTTATACGTTTATTTTATGGCGAATCCGCAAGTTCACAAGAATTAGCAGTGCAGGGATACGAGACTACGTTCGGGCGGAAATGTGAATGAGTTGGTTTGGTTAATGCATGGTGGAACAGTGAAGCTGTGAAACAGTAATTAAACAGACGTTTGCCAAAGATGTTTTACTAGTTCAGGATAATTTGATATCGTAGCTCGCGTGCCTTAATGTAACCCTGCTTAATTACAGAAGTGATGGTGTGAATTATAGTGAGAATGTTGGGGGCATGATGACTTAAGTTGGGGCAAAGGGGAGGGCAAAAGATCAGCATTCACTGCCATAATTAGTACGTCCAGTGTCCCTGACGATCAGTGTCCCTACAGAATTTCACTTGGTCCTAAACAGGAAATCTGTGGGCAACCCTTCTCGGTGTTCCATAAGGTTTGCTCAAGGGTGGCGCCAGATGAAACATGGTAAGCGCTGGCCGGATTATAATGTAAATAGTTACAGGAAGCTTACCAGTTAAAACATACCTGAACGAGCTGCCAGAGCAATGAATCTTCTTGACTGAGGAAGCTGCTGGATGCGCAAAATGTTCATCTCCTCGACCATCTGGTGAATAAATAGTCGAACACCCAAGGGATCATCCATAATTATCTTAAGATGAAATCCTATACAGGAAACCATGTTCATGATTGTCTGTATTTCCTAAGCGAAGCAGTCTTCCAAAAAAGAAAACAAATAAAACTCTTAAACGTTCAGTACCTTCCTAAAGCACCGAACAGAACGAACCAAACGCACCACTGTTGCTGACAGTTTAGCTCATTCCCTACTATAGCCGTGTTGCTGTGGCTTGCCTACGTCAACCATCGTCAGCAATGGAGCTGTTTCCGGTACCTAGCGCATGCTCAATAGCTCCACCACTGGCAAGTACCCGCACCCATCTCCCGAGATGGTTTGTAATTTGGCATTGCTGGCGCTTGGTTACATCCATTAGCCTAGCCTGGTCCACTGAATTATCCACGTCTGGTCAGGTTAAAGGTATGACGTAACGAGTGATCTGTTGAGCTTGTTGATTTTGATGAGCTGTGATTGAAGTTTCGGAAGGTACTAAACGGCTGACACAACGTTACTGCGCACGCGCAACGTCAAGTTTGGAGCCAAACTGTCTCTAACAGTGGTGCGTTCTGTTCGCTCTGTTCCACCGTTTAGGAAGGTACTGAACGTCAATCGAGCACTAGGGCGTCAGATTCGATACAGGTCTTGGTCCCGGCTGAACATCTCTGGCTTTCTTACAAACCAGGGTTCGTTCCTGGTAAAGAGAAGGGTCTACACGGGTTTTTCTCCAGACGATTTCCTCCAGGTACTCCGGTTTCCTCCCTCCTGCGGCAAAAAAACAACTGATACGGTGGTTGTTCCTTCCACTGAACACCTGCCGCTCGGGCCTTCAAAAAGCTCTTGGGCTACTGGCCGACACCTACTATGCTATAGGGCAGTGACACAACGTTGTATTATTGTATATGACTCTATGCTGGAGCCAGTAACAGGAATAGCTGCAAGGGTCACTGGAGGGGGAAAAGAAGGGCGTCTTCCTGATGACAATGCTGTTAAGAGTGGATTTCTTAGGTCTACAATGCACGATTTTTGTCGATTTGTTGGCAGTTGCTGACATTTTTAAGCAAGTGGAATCATTAATTTTCAATTACAACCTAGCAGCATAAGGGATTGGAGATATAACGTTTTTTAATGCTATAAACCGGCTCTCAAAGCACTACCTTGACTAGAAGTGCCTTTGTTTAACCCTCCATTTTAATCTAGGGCCCCTTGCAGCTATCTC
>JAHWFP010230035.1:55896-78149 GCA_023313725.1 Lithobius niger | reverse complement strand
AAAAAATTACCCATAATCTCAACGGCTTTCACTTCTCTCACTTGGTCATTTGCATACCTAATGTTAATTTTTTGCCCTTTTAATTTTTCGAAATACAAAAAAAAAAAAAACCTCACGTATTTTATGACGCTCGGTTTCTCCCCTCCCTGTGGTCAGCTGATAGAGGGCTATCTCACTGCTCCAAGACGGGTCCATCCCTCCTGGGTGTTAGCGGACCACCAGCCAAGCGAGGGCACGTGCTCCATTCGAAATGGTGTCCTTCTTTTTAGAAAGGGGATGGGAAGGAGGGGTTGAGGGGGGGGGGGGGGCGTAAAGTCGGGTCTCTTTATGGAGTCGCCCACGCAGCGGAAGTTAGTCATAAAAGACGACAAGACAGCAACCTTTGGCTGGGAACAAGCTCCCGCCTCTGCCCTTGAGAAGATGGGCAGAAGAAAAAGAAATAAAATTGCGAGTGTGGCATATCCCAGTCAATGTTTGGCGCTCTATGTGGCTCGTATAAAGCTTTTAATGGTTGTTAATAACGCAAAGAGCTGGACCTCACCCCCTCCCCCCCCCTCCCCCCCCACGAAGCCGCTCCTCCGAACCTAACGACAGCTCGTTGTAATGTCGCGGAGACAGAGCAGCCCCACTCGAAACTAAATGAGCACTCTTTAAACATGTCAGAAAGTCTCGGAATCAAGTAAACAAATTCCCGTCGCAGCATTCGGGAATGGAGCGAAAGTCAGTGGGTAGATCGCATGCACTTCAATTAGAGGGAATCCCAAGTTGGCTAAGTAACAGCCTATGCACTCAGCTAAAGGGAATCCTAGTTGTTTAAACAGAGTATACACGCCTTAATTAGAGATACTGCAAGTTCGTTAAGCAACAGTTTGTGCACCTCAACTATAATAGAGGGAATCAAAGTTGTCTAAACAGAGTAGGCTATACACGCCTTAATTAGAGATACTCCAAGTTGGTTAAGCAATAATTTGTGCACCTCAACTATAATAGAGGGAATCAAAGTTGTTTAAACAGAGTATACACACCTTAATCATTGATAATCCAAATTCGTAAAGGTACAGTGTATGCACCTCAACTATAGGGGGGATCCAAATTGGGGAAACTGAGTATACACGCGCCTTCATTAAAGATAATCCAAGTTGGTTAGGTAAGAGTATATGCACCTCAGTCGGAGGGAATCAAAGCTGGTTAAGCAACGGATGCACCTCAACTAAAGGGAATCCGAGCCGATTAAGCAGAGAATAAGCACTCTTCTCAAAGGAATCCTAGTTGGTTGAGTAATCATGTATGCACCTATAGAAGGAATCCTATTTGCTTAATCAAATCTTATGTACCTTCATTCGAGGGAATTGAAGTTGGTTAAGCAGAGTATAGCCGCCTTCATGACACGTAAGCCAAGTTGGTTAAGCAGGGCTTAGGCACCTTCATTATAGGGAAGGTGCCTTAGCCATATTGGTGAAGCCGAACTTATGCCCTTCATTACAAGGAATCCAAGTTGGTTGATCAGAGCGTATGCCCTTCTTTAGAAGGAATCCAATTTGGTTAAGCAGTGATTAAGCCCCTCATTAGAGGGAAACCACGTTGGTGAAGCAGGGCTTATTGATAAACAAAAAGGGGGAAAAAATGGTAATATCAGCCCGTGACAAAACTTGTTTAGGGTTCCGCCAACTTTTCGCAGCTTCAATATGTGGTACCAAATGCTAAGGAACCAGTTAATGAACCGAATAATACGTCAAACGTTAAATGAAGTTTTGGGATTTTTGCATGTGAATTTCTTCCCAAACCTAAAACAAAAACCAGTATGGAACTCGCACTAGGTTGTCCGTAACCGTTTTAAAGTTATCATGAAATGGGCGAATTGAGGATATCGGAAGTCACACATCTTTCCCGAGACGTACTCTGGGAAGGAGCGCGAGAGGGGAGTGGTGGTTGGGGGGGAGTAGGACACTTCTTGTACTTATCTCTTCACGGCATTGATCAAGACACACGCTAGTGTGTCGCCCGTCAAGATAAAACGATAACATCCAGATAAAATATATATATGAGCATGGCGACCACTAGACAAGTTGTGTTTTTACAGCAAAGGTAGTTTGGCTGTTTTCAGCCATCTGAGGATAAATAACAATGCGACAGAAAAGGCTGAAACTTGTTTGATCGGGAGACTTTGGTCGCCTGACAACATAAAAGTCACTATTAATGACATAGCTTACCGTTTTCTTGTTGAAAAAACGACGTGAACACCGTTGATATTTGCCGTATTACGTACTACGTATTACGTACGCATAACACTTTTTTTGTATCACGAAAATAAATTCTGCCATGCGGTGAATAAAGCTGGTTCTTAGCTCATTTTGCAGGTATTGCTCCGTAGATGTGCCCTTTCCATAAGGCCTTTTCTAATTGGACAAGTGGTTCAGGGGTTAGGGAGCTCCAACCCACCAAATTGATTGTTTTACATTGTTTTAAACATTGTTATTACGCAACAATGCCAAACTGAACATTAAATAAATACGTGCGTTTGCAATACTGATAAGAAATGCTAATCATATGAAAAAAGGTGACTGCTGCCCTCAAAATCTAACGAAAGCCAAAAAAAAAAAATGGACCAGAAAACTAGGTTGGTGTTTCCATCTCATAATTACTAAGAAAAAAAATGGATTTCAGCAATTTGGACCAAAAATATCTTATATCTACCACAAAACAAAACTTTTTAAGGATTCCCACCAAGTTTTTCGGCCGTGTGAAGTCGTGATAACAAACGCCAAGCTCTTTCGCCAAGCTAATCCCACCGACTAAGACTTCAAACGTTAAATAAAATTATTGAAAATTACGCAGTAAGCAATTTTCATACATTTCATTTAACCTTCGAACTCTTACTCGGTGGGATTAGCTTGGCGAAAGGCCTTGGCATTTGATATCACGACTTTACACGGCCGAAAAACTTGGCTGGAATCCGTAACAAGTTTTGTTTTGGGGTAAGATATCTTCTTACCTTATAAGCAAAGTCTCATAGCAAAAACGACGACAAGAAGAACCCCTTATAATGAAAAAGGGCGAACGTGTCAATTTTTTGTCCAGAAGTTGAAACTGGTACATTGTTGCCTTGAAAAGAAGTTGAATTTGGCACATTGTTGCTGTAATGGTGTTTGTATTTGGCTGTTGCAGACATAGGGCGTTAGGGCTTCGGGCAGATGACCAGGAGTGGTTAACGCTCGTTAAACCCTTTGAAACCCTTTGTTTGTACGAATAATCGAGATGACACTTATTTTACGCTTTAAGCCAGGGTAGAAGAATCTAACCTGCTTTGAGCCCAGAATTACTCGCTTGTCGCGTGCCCTTCTGCAAAGGCCATGCACACCCGACCAAGTCGTCAATAGCCGTTTAAGAGCCACCCTCTTCGGCCACTTTTGAGTCTTCGAATTGTACGTCTTGTTCCTTGTTCCTTAGCCTTGCTTCTTGCATCCGCACACCCGAAGGTGTGGGAGCCTTCTCATCTCGTTCGGCTCCTAAATCGTGCTTTATATAGCAGCGATTTACGGGACGAAGGAAGGAGGCAGACGGCGCGGATATGTGCAAACCTGTCGCATTTGACAAGATTGCACGATCCTAGCCTTACAGAGAAGCCTCCGGGTTGCTTCGTAAGTGGCTGCGTGCATCCGGTTTCGCTCGGGACGTCGAACGAAATTCAAACTGGAAAATCGTCAAATGGGATAATTATCTAATATCTGCCTAAATACACAAATCTGGAAAATCATCTAAACAGAATAACATAATATAACGGAAAATTATCTAAACGGAATATCGTATAATGGATAAACGTGTAACTGGACAGTAATATGCCAGCGTTTTCTGATGTTATGTGTTGTTGCGAGTTTAATTTCGGATTTCAACGTTGAAATTGTACCACCCCAGAAAGGTTACGCCGATGACGTCATATGTGGAAGCTGCCAAGCTCAAGAACCACATGACGTCAAATTGTAATGACCCATTGTCACTTCAAAATAATTAATATTCATTGTTAGTTGACATGATGCTATTATTTTAATTTTTGTAACAATGTTTGGCTGTGAATTGTCTGTACTTAATGTTTGACGTCAATTGTAACGGCTCGAGCTCGCTTGGTCTTCTGCCGGATGCTCCCAACAATTAGGTATTAACCTAAAATTCATTCCGCCACCTACTCTCCAACTCCCCGCATCGAAAGGTAATTTTTGGCTATTTTAATTAGAAATTTTCCCTTTTTTGTCCCGTTTCCCCAAACTTAACATCAAACCGGACCAACCCTGTTGCTAGTTTAACACTGCAACCCTGTAGCTATTTTGCCTTGCTGTGAAAACTTAAATTAACCCGAAATTTACCAATCCATCTCGTTCGCAATGTACAGCCGCAGCGAGCGCGGCAGCGCGAGCGAGGCAGGGATATTATGCGATTTTCCCATTATACGAATTTCTTATTAGACGATTTTCCCATTATACGAATTTCGTGTTAGACGATTTTCCATTACACTGTTGTACTGTATACGTTCTTCCAAATATGTGAGTTTCCAGTTAGATGATTACCCTTCGCCCCCTTACGCTCGTGGGTGCACGGCGCGTAACCAACCTATTCTCAAACTTTTAAAGGGTGAGAAGTCCGGCTTGCTCGACTGAAGCCCGGACGTCGGATGCGAGTGCGCAATGGCTGTTTGCCGTGACGTCACCATGAGTTAGCCAATGACGAACGAGAACAACGGCTGTTTGGCCATCTGATTGGACTAGCCCAGTCACGTGATATGCACGTCACAGCAAACAGCCATGGCGCGTGGTATAACAATTTGCTTTGCGCGGTCATCTCAGCGGCAAGTGTTAAATTTCGTCATGCGCGAAGGACAGTTGTTTTTCACACGGTACGGATCGCTGAACCCCGAAAGAGAAACTGGGACTGAAGGGGGGGGGGGGGGGAAGGAGCTCAACGAGAAATGCCCGTGTTTGGGGCAGTGCGTCTGTTAGCCCTGCTATTGGCATTTTAATGATACAATCCCTACACAGAGATTAGGAGGTGGGGCAGTGCGTGTGTTGCCATTAATCATTAACAGAACCTAAAAGGTACGTTTTGGGGGTTGTTTGGGAGGGAGACGGATCCATTTTTTACAAAATCTGGCAAAAGTAGGAGGGGCAGGAGGAGGGGGACGCTGAGGAAGAGGGCAGGGCGATGATGATGAGAGGAAGGGAGGAAAAATGAGAGTATTACAGGAAGAAAAATTGCCTGCATGCCGCAGTCAACATTCAGGTCACCCCGACCGAAAACTGGGAAACAACCACGGGAGAAAGAAAACCCTGGGTGAAGCCGGGTTTTTGTTTCAGATAAATCGATACAAGTATTTTGAAGTTGCGCGCACAAACTCGAATATTCGAATTGTTTTATCGTTTGTGCGAGTGGCGTTAATCTATTAACAGTTACATTCTGAACTGCAGTCCGGTGAGATTAGTTTGGCTCGACATTACTGGTGGGATCTCGAAGTATGTGAATAATTGATGTATTTCCTAGAATTAGGCCCGAGTCGTCTCTAACAACCTTATGCCCCCTATTAAAAATTCAGGCGAAACCATAATTTACTTAAAATCGTATTAGGCCTATAACTCGCGTCCGACGATGATTACATTGATGGGAGAGAGAAAAAATTAATTTTGAGTTACAGAGTTGCAATATTAAGAAGGGAATTTGAAATAGAGTTGGGTGGGGGAGGGGGCGGGCGGCGGCCGGGGGGGGGGGGAGGGAGGTTGAGAGAAACAACGACGACAGCCTGACAATCTTGTTTATTTAGGGCGGTCTCTAATCCAACACGAGAAAATAGAGTTATCGTGCTCAGCCGTGCTTCGCAACGTAAAGTCACAGAAGACGAAACAGCAACAAGACTGGGAGTGCGGTCGGTCTTAGCGTAATCATCGAATGCTTTTCGCCGAAGAACAATTGAATTACTCGGCAAGCCTCGAAACAGGTCGGGCCAAAGGCAAAGGGGATTGATGGGGGTGGGGAACAGGGCGTCGGGGAGTTTGGTGGGGGCGGGGGAGAGGCGAAGGGGAAGTTCGTTAAGGTTCTGTTCGCTTGGGATCGGCGTTAGACATCACCTATCACGTGATTCGCTTCATGGTTCATTACTGGTTGGAACTAAACGTCATTAATCTGGTTCGCGACTAATCGGAAATACTCGGAGAATCCCGAGTCGAACGGCAATGAGGTTCGGGGGTTTGGACGAGAAGAAAGACTACTGTGGGTTGATTCTTTTTTCCTCTGTTAATAGTTTAATGAACCAGTCGTTCTCAGAGTTTTTTTTTCTTCCTCATATTTTTCGACAAGAATTAATTGCAGTTGCTGCGAGTCAAGGGGCCGTTACTGAACTACCGTAGATTTCGCTGTGACGTCGCTACAGCGTCACAGCGTTGGAATGTACAGTATACTTCAGTTATAGGTACGATGAATATTAGGCGGTGTTAATACTCTGTTCCAACAGGGAGTAGTAACTCTGAGGGCGGTTTTATACGGACCACGAATCGCAGACGCAATCTTTGGCGTGCGTGGAGCGTTTGTGGCGTAAAAATCGCAATCAGTGGCAGATCAGTTGTAAAATGTATTGCACGGGATCTAACTGTTGCTTTCAGACGCAGTGGCGTGTGTCTGCGTTTGTCGGTAGGTCTCCCTGGGCCAAATCGCGCTGTCTGAAAGGTACCATCGATTCAGACACGCATGTGGCGCGATTATTTCAGCGATTATCGCGCTTTTGTGGTCCGTCTGTAACGTCACAGAAGGGTTACTAGCGCAAATAGCGCTCACTGCTTGGCAAGGACCACAGAAGGACAGACAACATGGTGCTGGTAATCGTAGCTTAAGCCGGCCCACATTGGAGTTCAAAGATGCCGACAAATAAACACTGCGCTGTTAATGAACGTTGCCCAGACAACACCAAGCACGACATGACGGCCAGTTGGCCTAAGCATTATACGGTAAATAAGTGCATGTTCAAAATTCAGGAAAATCTAACCTGAGGGTTACAACGGCAGAACGCCGCTCAGTTGTCTAGTGGCTAGATTTAAAAGGGTCGGATTTTCATTTTTAACACACACTGCAATTTAAAACAACGAGAGAATCCGGGAACACTTGTCAAATACTAGAGTTTACTGAATCAGAGTTCTTCATTTCTTGTCAGGCGCGGCTTTTTTTACTCAAAATAGTCATCCCGCTTTGGAGCGCTCTTCCTGAACAATTCATTGCTGCTTCTACCTTAGTGTTAGCCTCTGGTTCAGTGCCGTCAATTCACTTTACTGTATCTGTGCGGCTGATACACCCTATATGAAAAAAGCCTGATTTTCATGATATCATAGTTCAGTTGCGAACTCAGTTGCGAGTAGTTCAGTTGTGTACGGTATCAAAGAATACAGTATCAAAAAACAAAGATAGCTAAAAAGTGTTAAAGTTATATCCGGCCACCAGAGTTTGTGCCGTCATGATCGGTCGCATCGTCTACCCCGGAAGTAAACCAGAAAAAAAGTGAATTGGGGAGGGTCTTAACTATTTTCATTCCTAGATCGTACCTTACGCTCGCCAAGATGTCATGACAAAACCAAACACAGGATCCCAATAGCTACGACCCTGGATGATTTCGGCAACCAGGATCCATTGCCCAACACTATACTCTACTGGATCTGTCACGAATTGACCCCTCAGTCTGCGCCCGACGAAATTTGTTCTGTTTTGTTTTTTATTTTAATTTTTTTACGCCGGGTTACCTACCCACTACATGGAGCAGACGATAAAAGGGACATTTTAGTTGGAAAAATCGAAAATGAATGTCAAGCCAATAATTGTCGCGACCCGTTGCGGCCTCTGGATATTATCGGCTATAATACCACGATTTCTTCTATGAAATCAATAATTTGTGCGTTTTAGCACGAAACTCCCTTCCAGATTTAATTTACCGAGACCGAAGGTCGAGAGAAATTTGTTGGAAAGGAGTTGAGTGCTAAAACGCACAAATTATAAAATTTCATAGAAGCACGAGTGGAATTCGGTTAGAGAATTTTTGTTTTTCTCGCCGCAAAACGATTCTCCGAAGTGATTTCGTTTTAGGGTATCACTTTCGATTTGCAGGGGAATTATCATACGTAAGACCCCAAGAGCTAAGGAAATTATCGATTATCGATTACATCTGCCAAAAAATAGCACGAGTGAGTTTAATGGGCCAAAACACGAGTGTTAAAAAAAATTTGATAATTTCCAATAGCTCGCGGGGTATTTAGTTAGAGAATTTCACGTCATATTTCAGTATTCAGCACTCTAAATTTCGTATGCAACATTAAAAAATTTTATAAAAGTCGCGCTGCCGTCCAGATATCGGCGCGCCGATTGGCACTACGGCTGCCAGGAATAAAATTGATATTCGCCGCCGCTGAAGAATTTTTCATTAGCGCACACCTCCAAATTTTTTACTTTAAACAATTCCGTAATAATAAATTAATAAATGCAGTACATAATTTAATTTTTTCTAAAATTGCAAGAGTAAATAAAAAACAAAAAAAAACAATCAAAATACGGACTGTAGTGGAACGTAATAAATTTCAAAACGGTGTTCAGAATTTGTTGCTAGGTTACGTTAACGTTAGGCCTAACGACACAGGCGAATTAACGAGTTTCGCTACCGGCTTCTACGTGTGATTGCAGGCGTTGCTAGGTTACGGAAATGAACGACACAGTGCGTATTTCGAAAGAAAGGCCTTCCGGACTGTTACTGGTAGGAAAATACATACTTTTATTTGAAATGAATTCAACAAAAGTATCGTCACATGTCAACTGTGTAACGTTTGAAGCGAGTGACTGCCAAAAGCGTATCAACTTCAGAAAGCGCTCGCCATGTTTTGCACGGTTTAGCATTACGCTGCGTCGACCAATGAAAGCTGCAGGATATTGCCTAACTGATTTAGATTTAAATTTAGCCAATGAACATCGACTTACAGTGATTGGGCGAATTTAGTACATGATCAAGTGAGCAAATTTCGGTCAGGGAAATTCTCAGTGTAAGTCGGTTTCGCTTTCGATTTGCCGGGGTCTTTTCAGTGTAAGTCGGCCATGTTCCTCGTTTTGCGGAACAATCTGCTTTTCCTCCAAGGATAACATCATAATTGTGAAACATTATCAACAACATTGTCAACACTTATTCCAACGTAAATAATGTAAGGCCGTTTCAATCGTCGTACTCATCCACAAAGCTGAACTTTGGTAAACTGAACTTTGGTAAAATATAACCGAAAAGTTTATTTCCCCTCAATTGTCTCTTTACCCCAATCCTCCCAGTTTTAGTGACGTTATGTCCCCCCTAACTTTCGTAAATTTCATCCTCATCTCATTCACATCAGGAAGAAGGATTTTTTGTTAAGTCGGACGAGCATTCGTTTACTGACCATCATGTAAATCAACCTGAACCATAAAATTATCATCTGTACAAAGGCAATTCGACTCGATTGTAGATTTATGGCTTGAGCTGGGTTTATTTGTAGTGGTTGCCTTGGTAAACAATAATCCACCCAAAACCAAAACTGGTAAGAGTAGCCGCCAAGTTTACAAAAAGGGTCGGCCTTTCAAAGTAGTGATATCATTCAACCAGGGAAAGGCCGCTAAGGTTAATCCTATTAGCCAAGTTAATCGCACCTACTAATAGTTCGAAGGTTAAATAAAAACTAGAAGATTGCTACTAGCGGTAGCAATCTTCAAGTTTTCATTTAACGTCCAAAGTATTATTCGGTGCGATAAGAAGGACAATTTTTTTTCCAGTAGGACAATTTAATCATCTGTTTTTACAATGCGTAGTCGTTCCCAGATTTTTTTTCTTAAAATTACCTAAGTCCTTTTGATCCACAACATTTAATTTTCTCTCCCATCGTGCTTCCTTATGCCAGGGTTAGCTGAATTTTCTCCCTTAAATTTCCTTAATAATTAAAGACTTTGTGACGACAATCAAAAGCCGCCAAATTAACAACGAATGAACGTTTAACTTACTCCCAAGGATTCGCTTGAGCAGGTTAAATTTCGGCTGAATTTGGGAACAAAAGCTGTGAAATATTGACAAGGCCAACTGAGGCGTCCTAGCAAATGTTTGCAACCGGATTTTGTTAGCTTTCCGGCTGTCGTAGTTCGAATATTGGAACTAAAGTTTCTCCTTCGTTTACGAAAACTAACTTGGATAATTTTAACGTTGGAACAAAAGCAAAGTAAAGTAAAGTCTGACTCCGAAAACTTTACGTCTTATAATTAATTCTGTACTGAATCAGCATTCGTTTAAGCAACTACAATGTCAACAAAAGAATCGAGAACTAAACCACGCTGTAATTAGGGAAGGAGAAAAGGTACAAGACCTAATATTTGACTGCGTTGGGAATAGTTTGTCTGTTTGTCTTACTGTCTGCGAGTTGCTCTGTTGAGGCAATTACTTTTAAAATTTTGCTCCGTCTTACTACCAATTTTATAGCAAACCTATTATCAGTAGCAGAGGCACCAGAGAGCATTGAAGTAACAGCTAGGAGGAAGCCCGAGCTGAAAGTTTCTTCCCCACTCCCACTCCCAACTTACCAGTCCCCACTCCCCACTATCCACTCCCACTCCCATTTTCGCGCACACTGGCTAAGTAACGCTTTCACGGAATTAAGGTTCTTGAATCCAATTTTTACGTACACTGGGTGACAAACGCTGATTTTCGTTCGCTTCGCTCGCTCAATCAGCGCATCCCATGGCTCAAATCACTGGATGCACCGTTTTGAAAAGTGGCATGCTCAAGCATCGTTCCCGGGCACAAGCAGCCGGGACCCATTTTCCCGTTTGCCCGGATGATTTAGCATGGATGCTTTGGCATTTTTCTTTTCTGGGAGAGGAAGGAAGTAAATCGGCGGCCTATGGTGGCCTAACAATAGCTTAATATTGTTTTGTTTTCACTTGCAGAGGTTTGATTGTTGATGACTGCTTTGCAAGATAGCAATGCTCTGCCTCGTACTCAGAAGTGATTGTTGTTGTCTACTTTGAAACAATTCAAAGTGGGTGGGTGACCTCCTGAGAATCCATTCCGGGTGTTGCAGACATAGGGCCTTAGGGCTTCGTCGGGCAGATGACCGAGTGCGGTTAACGCTCGCTAAAACCCTTTGACCCTTGAAACAATTCAGCTCATCTCTGAAAGCTTTCATCTGCGAATTAAATAAGGCATTGCATCGTTTACAGCGGCCAATTTCGAAATTAACAACGCAGTTTAGTCTGATTTAAAACTATACGCATTTAGCTGAAAAATGGATTTTTTTTTCACGAGTATTTATTGGGAGCCATGGCCCTCAGCCGTATGCCCCATCCAAAACTGCACGTGCACCAGGAATTGTTAGGAACCGTAGCAAAGACATTACACGCGCACGAAAACAATAAAAAGCGATTAAAGTGATTGTCTGGCCTTACTGCCTTTTTTCTTATCAGCTCAGCTAGGGTCCAGAATTATTATGTAGATTATTACTACCCCAAAACAAAACTTGTTAAGGATTCTCGCCAAGCTTTTCGGCCGTGGGAAGTCGTGATATCAAACGCCAAGCTCTTTCGCCAAGCTAATCCTACCGAGTAATAGTTCGAAGGTTAAATGAAATATCTGAAAATTGCTTACTGCGCAATTTTCAATTATTTCATTTAACGTTTGAAGTATTAGTCGGTGGGATTAGCTTGGCGAAAGAGCTTGGCGTTTGATATCATGACTTCCCACGGCCGAAAAGCTTGGCGGGGAATCCTTAACAAGTTTTGTTTTGGAGTGCTCTTTAATGCTAACAGGAGCACATAAAATGCAAACATTTCCATGCATGCTTCTAACTATCGCTTCGTATTCCATCTTTTGTCACAAGGTCGTCTGGGAAAGAAGTTGTGGGTTTCGTTTCCTGGCGCCAAGCCACTGCGAAAATCTTAATTTACCAAAGCCAGATCGATCTGACCCTCGTGATTGGCCGTTTCGTTGTAATTCGTCTGATTCAAATTCGGTGCGAGCCGGATTCAGAACATTCTCTCATTATTGCCCATTTCGTTACGTTTTGTCGGATCAAAATTCGGCGTCGGCCCGATCCTGAATTTTTTTTCATTATTGGCCGCTTCGCTATACGATACGTTACACCCAAGTTCGGCACTGGCAGACTTCTGAAATACCTAAATACTGTTTATTAAATATTTGTTAATGCAAATTAAGGCCTAATTACTCAAACGTAGGCCTAATCACACAAATATAGGCCCAATTTAAACGAGGTGCCATTCATTAGTGCCACCAACCAAACCTTCATAACCTTCATCGAAACATTGCTTAATAATTCTTCACTAATGCAAATTATAGATGTAATTATTCAAATGCATATAGGCCTGATCACACAAATGCAGGCAGAATTGTATGTGTTGCCATCCCAAAAAATGCCACCAAAGTGTGACTTTTATCGAAGGTGGCTTAATAACTACTCAATAATACAAATTATAGGACTAATTACTCAATTTAAGCCTAATCTCACAAATATAGGCCGAATTACATCCGTGGTGCCGAACAATAAAGTACCACCAACGTGTAAGACTGGGCGTAATAACTATTCACTAATACAAATTATATAGGCCTAATTTCATGTGGTGCCATCCACTAAAGTGTTACCATTTGTGACCTTTATCGAAAGATTGCTTAATAACTACTCACTAATGCAAATTACAGGTCTAAATGCTCAAGCAAAGGCCAGATCAAACCAATATAGGCCTAATTACATCCGTGGCACCGTCTAATAAAGTGCCACCCTAGTGTGACTTTTACCAAAAGATTGCCTAATACCTATACATTAATGCAAATTATAGGTCTAATTACTCAAACGTCGTCATAATCACACTGATATAGGCTTAATTACACGTGGCGCCACCCAGAGTGCCAATGCACTATACTGCTGTACGCCTTAGTGTGTGAGAAAAATGTAGTACAGATACTAACTTTAGCCGTATTCAACTCTCAGCGTATAGCTAACTAAATAGAACTTAGGTAGTCGGCTTCCCTGCAGCGCAATAAAGTATGTGAGTGCTGCAGCATACGGGTAGCTTTCTATCTTTGCTGATAGAGATTTTATTTTTGGGGGTCCCAAACGGTAAGACATGCACAGGGGGATTATTCCTACCAATAAGAAGAGCTGAAACCTTCCTAGCGTTGATGGGAATCTTCCACTTATAACCCCAGGGAACTGCTGAGTCAACGGAGGCTTGTAAATTACGCATAAGCTTGTAAACTAAGCCTAGCAGAGTTCGTATAAGATCATAGACACAAAACTGAAGCTCTTTTAAGGAAAATTTCAGGGACATTTTACAAGCCCAATGCAATATTTTCAAGGACCTTTGTAAATCAACAAGCTTAGTGAAATAGGACAACAGTTCAGCTTAACGTAGGGCTTAGCGCCGGTGCAAACTTAACGGTACCGCATTTGCGGTCGACGCTGCGCTACCGCATTTGCGGTTTAGTTTAGGTGACATCTGTTGGGCACTGCACACGTATCAGCGTCGACGTTGCGTTACCGCCCGCCGCTCCTGCGTTCGTTTTGCACCGCAATTCCCCCCGTCAACGCAGCGGCACCGCAGCGTTAAAAAAAAACGCAATGCGTCTCTGAGTACCTTGGGTGACTTGGGCGGTGCATACGTCCACCGTTTACCGTAAAAGTGTTACCGAAAATGACGTCCAATTTCGAAGAAATAGACATGGAATTGTTTATTGGGGGAGTAAAGAACTATCCTGAAATATGAAATGTTGCTGCAGAAATGATTGAAAACTCATTGGGAAGTAATTAAAGAACTTATCCAAATTCTTTAGTTAATCTGCAAAGGATGTATAACATATTTCCCTGGTACGTATTAAATTAGTACATCAATGTACCAAAATTCGTAGCATTGGTTTGAAAATATATTTTTTGTTCACGAGGTAGGAGAAAAAAAGCAATATCGTCTCATTGGTTTCAAACTATAATTTTTTGTACATAACGAGGTTAGGGAACCGAACGCGCACGTACGTCACGGAAGCGGCACCGCAGCGTCGCCGCGTGTCCAAAAAACGCAAGTGTGCACCGGCTCTTAGTTTTACCGATGAAGGTTGAAAAACGTCCACCAAAAAATAATTAGGGCGTCGGTGGTTACACTGTCGACAAAAAGGAGCGAATCGATTGTAAACAACCCGTGTTGTATTGGAGAAGGTGTCGTGGCTCATGTTTTCGGTTGGGCCATCGTATCTTCTTTCTTTGTCTATTGCCTTTCATAGCGCGCCGCTGTATGGTGCTGACGGCGGTTTCGACGAGCGATTTTCCGACTTTGGTTTTTATTTTTTTAGCAGACAAAGCACCCGCAAATTTGAAGAATTTTCGTTGGAAACCATCAAATTGCGAGCCCAGTTGAGAATTAATTAAATGCTGGCAGAAATTTGAGCAAAAAATTACATAGAACTGGCTATTCACTAACGATGCAGCAAATTTTTCGTTCTTCGAAAACTACTGCTGAACAAATAGGTGAACAGCTCGCACTACCAGTGCATTTTGTCACCTACTGTTAAATTTTCATTCTTAAAACCATTTCTGAGTGTAACGCTATAAGTGTACAAAATCTGGTATTAATTGATGCGGGTTATTTCATGATACGGATACAGTGTTTGTATTGGAGTGGAGCTCCGCTTGGCCTTCGACTTCACTTTGCTCCAAAAATAATTTTCACGTTGTTATCGTGCATGGAAAATAAAGACCCAGTGAAAAAAACCCTGAGCGAAAAAAAACCGGGCATTTTTTTTTCGTGTCGTTGTTATTGTTATAAGTTAGGTTAGGTCACTTGAATTGGCTCGAATTTCACCGAGCAGGGTTTCACAAGGAAACACCTTAAATGCGTGGAACAAAGAAATTTTAAGAGAAGCTCTCAACAACATTTTACGATAATGCAAGATTCTCTTTCTCACATGTAAGGCGTTATTTTGAAAATTACGACCAAAAACAAAATTAAATGCAACGACTTTCAACGACCTAACTAACAGTTTCAAGAAATTCAAGCTTTTCGAGGACTTCAAACGTCGTGTGCGAACCGCGTTCCTGGTTTCTACGACCGCAGCTGTTTTCGTACCGTCGGGATATTTCGATTTAATATTCGTAGGTAGTTGCAAAAATCAGATGGATGGGGGTTGAACCCAGGCCTTCAGAATTCTTCGTCTAGGTGTTAACGTTTTAAAAAGCTAGCAAGTGCACATGTATACAGTAAAATGCGACGTTTCGGGATTTATCATCCCGTTGTCAAGCAAAAAATATATTTTATAGCATAACCTACAAGTCAAGAAGATACACTTAAATGGTTTCCCATTCTAAAGAAAAGCAAGCCAGAGCAGTAAAAGGTAAAAAATAAAAAGTTAAAAAAGATAAAAGTGAAGCCCAGTCAGCGCAAAAGCTGAACTGGGAGGACCTCTCCCTAACGAAGCAGGGAAAAAGTGATTTGTAGAGCGGAGGTGGCGGCTATTTATGTGGGATGGCCCTGGTGGGAAAAATTTTGTTCTAGGTGTTCGCATTACTGGCTTTCGCTGTATGTAATTTTATCATTTTGCATCTTCCTTGTATATATTTTTTGCACAAGAATTCAAGAATGTGACCGTAATAACTATATAATATCTAAATAATACTAATAATAATAATAATAATAATAATAATAACAACAATAATAATAAATTTATTTGCGAAACAATACTTGAAACTTACAAGAAGTTTGTGTGAGCAGCAAATACATACAACCGTCAATAAATAACAATAAATAGCACAAAAAATAAACATGCATTTTACACATAGAGAAAAAAAAAAGGAAAACTTATAATTGTTAGTTCTCAGGGTTCCCATTTTTTAAGGTTAATTTTCATTGCACCAACAGTTTTCTATTATCATTCAATAATAATAGTAATAATAATAACTAGCTGCTCCCGGAGTAGCACGTTACCATACGAAGAATTAATGAGCCTTTTCTTTTTCATGGCTACCGGGAAAAATGAGCATGCTCGCCTTTTTTTATTGCTACCATGCAAAGAATGAACATGCAAGCTCTTTTTTTTTTATTGCACTATCATTTTAATTTGCTGTATTTGGAATTAATTTTTTTTTTTTTAATTTATTTTGTGACCCCTGTATCTTTAAACAGTACGGAAAGCCAGACAGGCTAGATTAGTGCTTTACCCTGTATCTATCTTCGACAAAAAAAAGAGTTCATCCAAACTTTTTCCAAGTTAAAAAAAGAAAAAAAACTACTTTTATGGCTCCAAAACCCAATTCCGATACCGAAAGTCCTACTTATCGAATTTTCACATAGTATATCGCCTAGCGCATGAGCACTTAAACGTATTACTTAGCACTTAGCACTTAAACGGAGCACTTAGCATTCCGTTTAACGCACCGTGAGCTCGATAATTTGTGTGTTCAGCACGAAACTCCTTCCCAGATGTGTTGGAAAGGAGTTGAGTGCTAAAACCCACAAATTAAACATTTCATAGTAGCACGAGTATGGGATTCGGTTTGAGAATTTTTGTTTTCCTTCCGCAGAACGACTGTCCGAAGTAATTTCGTTTTACGGTTTCGATTTCGCTTTATGATTTCAATTTTCGATCTACGAATTAATTTTCATTTACGACATTTAGTTTTATGATGTTTACGATGTTTCCCCCTATATGACGTAGCTGTACTAGCTCCCATCACATTTCGTCAACCAACCTGCAATTTGGTTGGCTTTTGCGTAGGATGTTTCTTATTAGGCCTAAGCGATATTTTAAAATGGCGCTGATACATAACGTTAAACGTTTCCGGACCGAAAGGCATCGTCGTATTTCCGTAAAATTCCGACGAATCACGAAAGTGACGTCATTGTCCTAAAACGGGCACAGATACTACGATCGCCGCCGATAAGCAGCTTCGTGTTTCCGTAAACTACCGATGATTAACGAAGGTGACGTCATTTCCCTAATATGGGCATAATGCAAATGAAAGCAAAACCATGTCCTCTAAGTGAGATATACTCTTAGATGTGTTGTTTGTTATTAGTCGGCGAACATTCAGAAACGAGTAAAGCTTCGATCCGCATAATTCCAGGCGCAGAAAGCACTGGTGTGGTCTTTTCACCATGGTCTTTTCACCGTGGTCTTTTTCAATTTCTCATTAAAATGGGTCATCATGGCTGAGCAGTGAGAGAGCTCTGCCTGGTTGCTGGAGGTTTACGGATCTGGTCGAACCCCTGGAAAGGGGACCTTGGCAAAGTTCCCGCCAGGAATGCTGGCCAGGGTTAGCGTGAGAGGCTACCATTTTCCTTACGCGGTTATGGAAAATATCCTGGCCAATTCTGGACAATCTTTCGGCGCCTAATATGATCGGAGGTTTCCCGGTTCGAATCCCCGCGTTGGCACCTCCCTTTACCAGATATTTCTTCTTCTCTAAAAACTCGGGTAATATTAAAAATTGAGCCGGCTCAGCAATACGAGCATTAAATTGCTTCGGTTGACTTAAGGCTCAAAGAAATTTTAAATTTATAAAGAAAAAACTTCAGTTTGTGTTGAGTTTGTATGGCCGACATTTTCCTTATTTGAGCAAAACGTCAAACTTCAATGAACCCAAATTCATCCGAATTCATATTCATTTTACGTCTCAACAAATACAATTGTACGGTCCCCTCATTCCTGGAAATGAAGGCCGTTATTCACTGCCTCCTTCATTTGTTCCCCCTTCTCTCTCTCTCCCCCCCCCCCTCCTTCCCCCACCCTTTTCCTTCCTTCCTCTTTCTTTTCCTTTCCCGTTTTCATGACGTTTTCATTCCCGAACAAATAATTTACTGTCTCAGCTTCGGCCTACACACCAGTTGTCACACTCATTTCAAGCAGCAACGATAGCCATTGTCATGGTTACGGGCAAGATCTCCAACGGGGGGGGAGGGTCTAGGTCAAAGCTATAAATGTATTCTGTGCATCGGGAATGGTTTCGCAGCGCTTCATAGTGCCAGAATCGCGCACTATAATAAATTATGCGCGTTTTCCCCGCAAAGAAGTGATTCCCTATGTTAATTTGAAGTTGGCTCTTGGAGCACTCTGGCGGTGAACTTTGCGGTCAGACCGCCGTGACGTCACTTGGATTCCGATTTGCATATCGTTGCGGAACGCGGTTTTTGGTCAAGTTTATGCTTCGTCTTCCGGCGCTTTCCCGATGTTCCTTTCCCGCGGCTCAAAGTGTTTGGTAACTCCAGAGTTGATAAAGTTTTCCAGTGAAGCTAGGAGGTAACACTAGGAAACAGGCTTTGGGTCTATTGCAGGCGGAGTGGATTGAAATATCAAGCCTCTTGGAGGTTCCATGGCTGGTTCGATTTGTACTGCTAAGAATGACTTGCGTACCAAATTTTCTTCTTTTCCACGATCGACAAGAATTTGTTAGTCAAGCATCAGGGAAGGGGAACTTAGGGGCGAGGCCTGGGTGCCTAGGGATATTTCCCACGGCTGATTTGATTTGTGCTGCTAATAATGACTGGTGCGAATTTCATGGTTTAGCTCGATCTGCAAGAATTTGTTGGTCATGCCAAAGGGGGAACATGGGGAGGGGGGGGGAGTGCTGAGGGCCCTTGAGGAGTCTTTCGTGGGGATTTCCATGACTGGTTCGATTTTTATTGCTAAGAATAATAACTGTCGTACCAAATTTCATACTTTTAGCTTGATTTTGTAAGAATTTGTTTATCAATCTACAGTAGCAATCTTCAAGTTTTCATTTAACTTTCGAACTATTAGTCGGTGCGATTAACTTGGCTAATAGGATTGACTTTGGCGACCTTTCCCTGGTGGAATGATATCACTACCTTCAAAGGCCGACCGTTTTTGGAAACTTGGCGGGTTTTTCTACCAGTTGTGGTTTTGGGTGGATAAAACACTTCCACCGAAATCTTGTGAGAAAGGAAGTGTTCCCACTATGCATTAGTGGCATGCTTCGACGAGTCCGGGTGACGTCACAAATCATGACGATACTTTATTAGTAAGACAGTTAGCACCACCTGACAGGTGGGCAAGCAACCAGTATACAAAGGAGGCCCTAGCGACCAGTAAGTAGCGCTAATAGGTGTGCTTCCATAAAGGCGAGCACACCACTAAATGTAGGGACGAACCAGATTTGTTGATATACTTCTTGCTTTAAAATTGACATGCCATCCCACCCTCATCGCCATTGCAGCGTTGTGGGGTTATGAGACCCTTCCCTAGCACGTGTGGTTCAATGAATTCAAAGATGGCGCGACTATAGAGAAGATGGTTCGTTCCTGACTTACGGTAGTATTGTGTTTATGAAAACGTATTGATTGGGACCGTTGGGACCGTACTTTAGTAAAAACGAAAACTACAATAAACGGAGATTAGGTTTTTTTTTTAAAAATGACTTTCCATTTATCAAGCAAGACAACAGTCTCGTTTTAAAGATACGCTTTTCTTGTGTAATATGACGTCATTAACACCAGCATGGCCGTCTCCTTCCCGCAACACGGCGGTTACGTCCCGTTTCGCCAAATCCCGTTTCGCCAAAAATATCGTTAACGAAAGTGTAGACACACGAAACATTTAAAATATTTAAACACGAACATTTATAGCATGGTCATACATTTATAGACAACCACCCGTTTTGTAGAATCCCATTTTAGAAAATGATTTTTTTTTTCAAATTACGTGCCTAGCTCGCGCTACCGCGCTCGCTACGGCTAAACACATAACATCAGAAATCAAAACTAATCCAAAATTACTAACAATAAGGCATGCCTCTTTAACTTCTGCAATGTTAAATTTTTGAAGAATATTTTGATTTTGAGAAACGTGATTCTGCAAAATGGGAATTCCCGTTTGGAAAAGGTTAACCTTCACGTGTATAACTAACTATTCATAAAAGAGAACCTTGGTATTGACGTAGTGACGCCCAAACATTCCAAATTAACAATTACATTTTAAAGCGCACGTTTTTCCGCCTTTATTGCCAGTTTTCAAAACGCTAATAAATAAACTGGGCTTATACTATCACTGCTTGTCTCTGGTAAATATTTGCCTTTGAAAGCCATAGAAATAAGGTATTAAATTTCGTGTACGTAAAATTTTGTCAAATTCGTTTTGGCGAAACGGGATTTGGCGAAACGGGACTGTCCCCTGAGGGCAAAACTGTTAATCTGCTTTTTTTTTTTGGCGAAACGGGATTTGGTGAAACGGAAGTTCACCAACACGGCTGCCTTCTTCGCTTAATCCTTGGCCTGACTCGGAAGTAAGTTATGTTAAGCGAAAAATGGCCTATTGGTGCTTCATGTCCTACCAAATTATCGTTCTTCTTTGAATGAACTGACAGGGGTTGAATGACATCAAGGGCAGCATGGGACATTGCCCAGTGCTGCCGTATATACTTTATTAATAAGACAGCTAGAACCACTTGACGGGTGGGCAAGCAACCAGTATACAGAGGAGGCCCTAGCGGCCAGTAAGTATCACTAAGAGGTGTGCTTCCATAAAGGAGAGCACACCACTAAATCTACGGACACACCATCACGTTGTGCTCCTTTTAGTCGACGGTATAACTGATGACGCCTTAGTATACTATACAACGTCGAATGCTAGTAGAAGAAAACGCGGACCAGATCTGCCAGTTTGCATAAACTGCCGTTCTTTTTTAGTTTTATTCCCCCCCCCCCCCCCACACACGACCCCCGCACCCACGAACCCCCAAGACGAGTGAGCGCTTTGTGTTGATGTTGAAAACCTCGGGAGCCAAATTGTGACCACAGCAGCAGCAGCCTCGTGCCATCCAGACGTAATGTCTTGCAAATTCTCGGCTTGCCCTCCGTGGTTTGCTTGATGCAGTTCTTTGAATTATTCATGTTCCGGCCCGCCCTTCCCCTCTCCTTCTGGCGAGACTGAGGATAACAATCATTAGACACCAAAGGATTGTCGCCCCCAGGCCGGTTAGGGACTTGGGGAATGCCGGACTACCCCCCAACCCCCTTGCAACCGTCAAATTGGATTCACCGCCTAAAATTTTGCTCAGGGAACTAGATTTGCATTCATTGGTTACTTCCGCCAAGTGCTTATTTGCTCGCCTAAAGTTTTAGGCGAACGTATTTCGATATATTTGTATTAGGGTTGGTGCAATCAAAAATTCAAATGTCATTTTTTATTTTATTTTTTGGGATGTGCCGATGAGTGTTAAGGGCTGGTGGGGTGGTTATTGGGAGTTCGCGCGAACCAGACAGAAAACTTAAAAGGACAATTTTTTCCTGGATTACCGCAGAAAAAAAACCGCTAACGCATGAACAGGATGTAAGGGTGCGTTTATGCAACAACTCGCCATGCGCACTCACAGCTACAACTTAATGGCGATTGCAACGATGTCATTGCCATGGTAACAACGCTATTTGGATTAGCTAAATCCGACATCGTTTGAGTAATTGCTTGCAGTCTTATAATCCGTGACAGTAAGATAAAGAATTCCTCGTGATGAAACAATTTTCCTAGTCGCATCTGAACTCGCATTATGACTGTAGTCGTTGCGAGCCAGCAGAGCTAAAACCGTCGCCAAGATGGAATTTCAGATGATTTCGAGCTTCTAGCTGCGGGAATGCAAATGCTAGTCGTAGCATAAACGACTAAGGCTGCCTTATATATAAAAAAAAAAACAAAAAAAAAACAAGAAATCTTTAAAATCGGTGAAACAAATAAAACATTCTATCCTTTTCCCAGTCTTACTGTAGGCCTATTACACTTTCCATGCCGTTTTCGAGTCTCAGGTGACGTTTCTGCAGTGTTGTGTCCTTTTAATGTTTTACCATTGAAAATGAAGACAAAGTTTGCAATCTTCGAAATATTAGGTGCGTTTTAAATTTCGTATAATGCGTAGTGTTCCATGTGTTCTTATTTGTATTTAAGAGTTTAAAAAAGCCCTATGGTAATAAACATGTGTAATGCATCTTGTTTAGCTATTAAATAACAAATATTGGCTTTCCTTCTGAAGGACCAACGAAATTCCATAGCTGCTGAAGGAGGCTGGTAGTTCCTCACACTACTCTTACCAGCAGTGACCTGTAGGGACTTTGTCAGGTTCCCCTTTCCATTTCCTAAGCAGATCAATTTCTTCAGGTAACTAACCGAGCCCTGCCACCACCTAGCCACGAAGACCACCTAGGGACCTTTCATTTTTATGAACGGGGGGGGGGGGGGG
>JAHWFP010230035.1:22037-55796 GCA_023313725.1 Lithobius niger | reverse complement strand
AAGTCAGGAAAAAATTGCGTGAGAGAAAGTGGACAGCAAGTTACAGAATGCTAATGTGATACATTTATATAACTCAGCACTTCCCACAACGTATCAAAGTAGGCCAGTACCTTTCATACACTCATTTCATAAAAATGAAAATTTTATTTTTTTAAGTGGGGGAAACAAAAAAAATTCACTAACACCAAGGGAGGGGGATAGTGAATTTTTTTTGTATAGTGCAGTGACACGACGTAGTATTATTGTGTATAACTCTATGGTGGAGCCAGTTACAGGGTTAGCTGCAAGGTGCACTGGTGGGAAAAAGGAAGGTCGTCTTACTGAAGCCAATGCTATTAGACTGAATTTCTTAAGCCTATAACGCATGATTTTTGTTGTTGGAGAAAACAACATTCTTTTAAGCCTAAGAAATCTGCTCTCAAAGCACTGTCTGGACTAGAAGTGCCGTTTTTTCTCTTACATTTTCATCTAGTGCACCTTGTAGCTATGCCCACCAAATTGTATCTCGTAGTCAAAATGACGTCACATGACGCTGCCCTATTGATGACGACAATTTGCCAGCCCACCCCGTTGATAAATAATGAACGAGGCCCTATTTGAGTGTTGGTTGGCATACTCGTTTTCCATCTACAAAAAAACAACCAAAGGGCAAATAAATTAGTAATACCGGAAGAGGTTGCTCCAAACACGAGAAAGTCTGTATCGTACAGCGTGGTGTATTTGTTCTTTCTTGATCTCGCGGCTGTCTTTTTCGTTTTATTAACCAATCGAACCCTCGTCCCAGTCTTTTATCACCTCGGGAATTCAATTCTGACGACGAACTAAGTTCTAGTGTTCAAAACAAAGACCGTAAAACCGTAATAATAAACCACTAACGCCGCAAAGGCCGCAGCGCAGCCACGCAACCAGAGCGTAACAATTGGCATTTGGCGTGTTAGGGCTTCACTCTCTCTCTCTCTCCACGCGAGGCGTGCGGTCCAGATCGTAAACTTAGAAATACGAACTATATTACTGGTTGCCGTCAGTATTGCTTTCTCAAAATGAGTTACCACGGTTTAAGGGTTCGACGACAGAAACTAGAATGAATCTTAATATTAAGGGAATGAGTTGCAACAGCGGTAACGACTCTTGTTAACCTTCGAGACGCGTCTCCCATGCCTCTATATTTCGTGTCTGGATGCTGTCAGCGAGGCAGAATCAAGTACGTAACGTTGATCTGAAGCCCAACCCATCAACAGAGAAGTTTGTCATCCGCCGAGCCATTACGGCCGCAAAAGATGCCGTAAAAGTACCGTTAAAACGAACAAGTTCCCGATGGCGTGCGATGTCTACCGGGTCAGGGCTTCTCTGACCGTCTACGATCGAGTGTTTCTCCGCTGAGCAACACGGGAGGCGGCGTGATTATACTTAAAGGTGACGTCGTAGTTATTCGTTGGGCTTCGCTGGTGTCCTATCAGGTAGAAGAGTACTTCCGGCTAAAAACCGAAGGGAGGGTTCAAATTTGAGCGGCCAAAGTGGTCTCTGCTTTGAAGTAAAGCCTACCCATTGAGGGGTTCAACAAAACAAGCTAGAAATCTCGTACACCCAAGATTTAGATTTGTAAATCCGTTGCAAATCTTGTACAAATCTTGTAAATCTGTAAATCTTAGGTAAATATCATCTAAATCTTGTGTAAATCATTCAAATCGTGTACAAATCTTGTAAATCTAGCATAATATTGTAAATCACGTAAATGCGACGTGAATCATTTTAATCTTGTAAATCAGTGTGCAAATCATTCAAATCTGTGTAAATTTTTTAATCTTCCGCAGATCCATGTAAATCTTGCAAAACTTTATGTAAATCATTAAATCTTACTTAAATCTTTTTTAGATTTTTAAATCCCACCAAATCCGTAAATCCGTTGGAAGATTAACAGATTTACAATATCTCGTACACTTTTTTTGTCTTTGCCGAATACCTCGCTAACCATGCGAGCGAGGGAAGGTGAATGCTACTTACGCACCTGTCAAGTGTGACTATGCTTCGCCTCGAAGAAGAGACAACCATGCTTCCCCAACGTGGGTCCAGAGTTAGACTTTCGAGTTCGTCTTTATAGGCCGGCAGTACTACACAAACATTGCACATTCACGGACAAGACCCAATACATCCCGTCGTTTTTTTAAAGTATACGGCAGTTACGAGATTTGATCTTGTGTCCTGTTGGCTAGGAAACCACGGCCGTGGCCAAGCGGCTTTGCTTAACTCGACTCCCTCGAATTCCCCTCGTAATGCTGTTTTTCGTTGTTGGCGGTAGTTTTATGCGTTGTACTCTTTGCAACGAAAGAGTAACCCAATTATTAAAAATAAAAATCTGTGGTTCTTGTTGTTATTAATTTTTAAGAAGTAATTTCGGTAAGTAAGGGAGCTTCATAAGTTGAAGTGACGAGTAGCCAATGGAAAAATGGGTCTAATAATAACAATTTGCCACGATAGCAACAGGTCTGGCGAGGACCCTAGGACCACTACCAGCCAGCCTAAATTGCAAGTAGAGGACAGTCACATAAAATGATATTGATTGGCCGTGGGAAGGTGAGAGGATTAGGTATTGTGACACGAATGCCTTACCACCAAGGTTAGACCTGCCAGGGACTCTAAGGTCCCCGATGGCATCGCCAAACGTGTTGGACAAGGGAGGTGTAGGATTGGCCCAAGTAAAAAAATAAAAGGCAGATGAACAAATGAGACTGTTAAAAAGCATCGTTATGTAAGATTTGTTACTTTTGGGTCTATTAGCTACTGAATTAATGCACTAATTTGTACAAAGCAAAAATTAAAATAAGTGAAACAAGAAAAACCCACGCAAAGCATGGGTATTAACACAAAATATAGAAGTCTGTGGGTTCATGGTGGTCGTCTCTTGCATCACTAATACTTTGTAGCTTGCACAACGTAATTAATTTGAATTTTTAAAAAAATATTGTCTTTTTCCCGAGACTTAACTCCCCTTTTTACACAGGGATCTGGTTTCAAAATCAGTACTGGGGTGAAGGGGGGGGGGGGGGAGAGTGAGATCGAGAGAGTGACGCGAGGTGAAAAGGATGGAAGACGAACGGAACCTAACCGAATTGTTTTAATGCACAAAAATGTTAAGGCGAACAAGGCTTAAAAAAAAATTCTTAAAATAAGTGAAAAGAAAAAAAGTTGGTACGATTGATATGTGACGGAGATGATTAATCGCAGTGTATTGTTGACAGCATTGTTGTTCGGAAACAAATCCTGTACTCCACTGACCCGTATATTAACTTCGTCATTGCTGTGGTCAATCTTAGTAAAGATGCCGACTGAGATAAACAAAGAGAAAAAGAAAGATTGGCGCATGCGTCCGTTCGTTAAATGAACAGAAACCTTACGGGCCTCAGGGCTTCGTCGGGGTAGATGATCAGGAGTGGTTAACGCTCCCTAAAACCCTTTGAACCCTTACGAAAAACATGCACTACACTGATCGTTTGCTTGACCGCTTGAACGATTGTTTTTGGTGTGGAATCGCCTCTGAATTGGACCTTCATTGCTAGGAAGAAGGTGTTCTAGAGAGGGGCCGTTATCCCATAAGTCGATTACCTAGGTCTTTGCACAAGCGGCAGGAGAAGACCTTGGTCGGTTACGCTATTCCTTCTGGTATCCTCTCGGCTTGATGAACAAGACCGCAACCACGTGGCTGTGTTTTTCTCACTTCCCTCGGGTTCCAGAGGAGACCATATGAACTCGCTCGTTTAGACTTAGTTTCATGCGTACTTAAAGCGGTCATGCTTCCCTGGTACCAAAAGGCTATACAGTTAATACCTAAACTACTTCAGGGTTCGTGCATAACAGACGGAACCATTTTCAAGGCTTTTTCAAGGCTAGCTCCCAACCAATTTCGAGGCTCTTTCTTTGCACAGTAGATTCTCAAAATATCCAGTATTTTTTTTCAGACGTCATCGTTGATACCATTGTGCTCTTACGGCACGTTTACGCAACAAGTCATTCTCGCTAGCCGAATGCTATTTGCTAGTCAACCGTTATTTATTTATGATTAGTTTCCCGTTGCTACTAAATGAATGCGGTAATAGATAACGAATCGTATGTATTACAAATAACAACACGGATAAAGAACAAAGAGCCACAGTAATTTTAAACATTGCTACAACATTGTTGCCATTTCACGCTATTTCCAAAATTTGCTATTCTCCCTCAAAGTACAGCTTCTAGCAATGATCGAACGTCGGTAGAATAAATAGCTTCTCGCAGCGAGAATTCAAAATCCAACATGGCGTCCATTTCATGGCCATCGAATCGAGGACAAACCATCGAATGCCGGCATACTAAAAATAGTCCGTCGTCTTGTGCTGCAGTAAAAATTGTTGTCTTGTTGTCATAAATCGTCGCTCAAATGTTGCAAGCATCGTACGTCGTGTCACGAGGAACGAGGAGAAGATTTGCGTCTGCGTCGTTGCCTTGGTTACTAAGACGCATAGACAACACGAAGGTCGCATACTCCGGTAAAGGCGAGAAGCAGCCAACAGATTTAGTACTGATCAAGTAAAAGCTAGTGAGCGAGAAAACTATCGTTGCGTAAACGACCCCTTAGTTTGCAGTATATAGGAAGCCAAACCGTCGTAAACTATGACAAACATTATGTCCTCCCATAGACAAGGAGGAAGGGGTAATACAGAAACTAACAGTCAGGCAAAAATTGCCCTTCAGGTAAAAATTGCTTGCACTGGAAGGCACCTCTCTCTCTCTGTCTTCAGTCCAATTCGAGAGGAGCATCGTTCGCAGAAGAAATGTATTCGGCTGACAAACTATTTCTATTTAGTTACTTAATTTGTTTCTACTTAATAAAGAAGAAATCACAAGGTAAAGAGTAAAAGAAGCAAGCAGTCTGCATTAAAGACTAGCCTTGTGATGATACCAGATACACTAATCTCAGAAAGAAAGAAAAAGACAACTGCCCCGACTGGGACTCGAACCGAGGACTTCCCGTTTACTAGCCGGACGCTCTAACCACTGCGCTACCGGGGCAGCCTAGAAGCAATGTTCTAGTGTGGAGGCCAAGACGCAATGTTGCTTTCCCTTCTTGTATGTTTGTGACCTCTAGGTCACGACTGAGAAAGATTGAACAGCTACCTAGCTCCGCTGGAGCCCGTAGCCAGTACCTGTCCCCAGTAGTGCAGTGGTTAGAGCTTCCGGCTAGTAAACGAGAGTCCTGGGTTCGAGTCCCGGTCGGGGGCAGTTGTCTTTTTTTTCTTTCCCAGATTAGTGTATTGTGTATCCTCACAAGACCAGTCTTTATTGCAGTCTACTTGCTTCGTTTGTTTCTACTGATTTATTTTATACCTGAATGAACTGACTGTTATGTCAGTAACCTCAGTCCAAACAAACTATACTCGCATAATTCAAGGTCATTTGAAGGCCCCGGTAACAAAAATTCCAATTTCAAGGTTTTTCAAGCCCTGAATTTTCGGTTTTCGAATTTAGGGCTTTTCAAGGAATTCGAGGCCATGCATGAACCCTGATACTTTTTCTCCTACACGCTAAGAGTAGAGCAGCTAGGGTATGAAAAGGTATGTAATGCACGCCCTGCCCGTTCTCTTAGCACACTGGTAAAAAAAAAGAAAGAAAGAGGGCCTCTAATAGGCGGAGAAACAGCCACAGAAACATGAAACAAAACGGCAATTTAATTTGTGGCAAATATTTGAAACCTTGGTCAACTAAATTTAAAACGAGACATACAGTGACCAGTATGATGGAGTATTAAATAAATACAGATGCAAACCTATTTACGTTGACTTTCAGACTTAAATGTCAGACTGCCTGAGCGGGGAATTGAACCCACGACCTTTGAAACCAATTCTCCGCTCAGGCAGTTGAGTAGTAAATGGATTAGCAAATGAGGTAGCAAATGGAGAATTCATCATGGCATTTCTCCATGTGAGGGAAATTTTAATGGTGTTAATTGTAGGATAATAACTAGCCATTTCTTTTTTTTAAAGTATGAGTACAACTTAACATTTCATTGTTAAAAGTACGGGAACAACTTAACATTCATTGTTCAAAAGTGTAGGAATAACTTAAGATGTTAACATTATCTGCCGATATCTCAGCCCTTTTGTAAAAATGTAATGATGCAGGAACTACGATACCAAAACTACCAAATGTCCCACAAATTAAAATTTGCAACTAAATTAATATTTCCAACTAAATTCAACATTACCCTTTTTAAAACACACGTACGCTGGAAACGCAGTTAACCCGTAACTGTTTCACGCCTATCTTGGACCACAAAAAAGCACACCAACGATTCAACTCACTCAAACCAAGAAACTGTATAGCCTAACGAAATTAAATTTAACAAAAATTCCGGTTACTAGGCTTAAGATTTGGCTCAACCACATTAACAACAGCTTCTAGCTGACTCCAATGACTGCTTGATGCTGCTTGACTCGAGTGGATTAAAGCTACTCAAAGATGGGGTCGCCATCGGATCCACATAATTATAGACAAATCGCACTAACGTGCGTCACTTGCAAGGTTATGGAATCCATCATTAGAGATTCACTCATGCTTTATCTAGAAGAGTCTCAGATTTTGCGACCTGACCAATTTTGATTTCGCTCAAATAGATCAGCGTCCCATCAATTGCTCTGCGTTCTTGATAGGTGGACAAACGCATTGGATGTTGGAACACAGTGCGATGTTGTGTATTTTGATTTCAAGAAAGCATTTGAATCGGTAATTCACCGAAAATTACTTTCGAAGTTGACGGGTTGTGGGGTAACTGGTCCCCTGTTTGACTGGCTCACTGCCTTTTTGAGTAACCGTTCTCAACGAGTCAGCATCGAGCATACAGTTTCCTCAAAAATTGGTGTACCATGTGGGGTACCCAAGGGCTCAGTGCTTGGTCCCCTTCTGTTTTTGACGTACATAAATGATCTTACCGTGACCTCGTCCTCAGCTTATGGGGTAAAATTTGCTGACGACATTAAAGTTGGGACGGATGTGTTGGTTGCAGAACCATCGCCCGTACTTGGGGAGGAGATTGAAAATGTCTTATCATGGTCCGATATTTGGCAGTTGCCTCTTTCAAACTCAAAATGCCAACTTTTTCATGTTGGCCCAGATCCCCCAGGCTACAGCTATCTGCTTGGGAGAGTTACTCTTCCAGCTGTCGAGAAAATTCAGGATCTCGGTATCTGGTTTACATCAGATTTAAAGGCATCGACACATTGTTTGAAGGTCAGTGTCATGGCTTTTCGTCGTTTGGCAGTGGTTAACCGTTGTTTCACTTCGGGAAATTTGTTAACAAAGGTGTGGGCATTCAAAGTTTTTGTTCGCCCAATCCTTGAATACGCAACACCAGTTTGGTCACCATTTTTAGCTAAGGACATCGACTTAATCGAGTCTGTACAGAGAAAATTTACAAAGCGCCTTCCTGGACTTCGTGAGGTAAATCACCTGGATCGGCTTGCTTTGGCCGGCCTGGAGTTATTGGAGTTGCGTCGACTGAGATACGATCTCATTTTAACGTATAAGATTTTAAACAACCTTATTTCAGTGGACTTACCTTTTTTCGATCTTGCCCCGAGTATTCATGGGTCACCCATGGAAATTGGCGGCGCAGGGGTCACGGCTTGAATGTAGGAAAAACTTTTTTGCGGTCAGGGTGGTACCAATTTGGAATTCTCTTCGTTCCAGGACGGTTGGTATGAAAACGGAGGAAGGCTTCCGCAGGGAGCTGCTCTCAGAAAACCTTACACCATTTATCAAGAGGCTTTGCTAGTAGACAACTCCCATCACGCATTGCGGTACGGTATTGCGCCTCACAACCATTCCGGCTCTATCCACTAATATCCGCCAAAATTTTCAATTGCGGTATTTTTGTTTTAACTTCTGTGTACTTTGGTTGCTTTTAATTGGGACTGGTGTTAGTGGGTCACGCCCCTTCCAGTGCCTTATCACTATTGTGGTAAAATTATTATTATTAGAAGAACGATAACTGGTAATTGATAATTGGCTCTATAGTCGATTCATCTTTGAAGCTACTGCCATTTTTAAACAACAATGAACGTTCGAAACACGGGCACGTAGTGTTAACTGATTCTTACTCATTGCTAATTGGTATAATAACTATTGCATTACCGATTGTTGGAATAATCATTTGTTGCAGTAAGTATTGTTGCAATGGAAATCACCGCACAGAATCACCGTCCAGCATTTCTGCTTGGATTGTCCACGCTGGGCGTCTCAGCGCCGATTTTTGCTTAGGGGGGGGGGGGGGGAAGGGATCCATTGCGGCAGCTTCTAGGGGTCCCGCCGCATGTGGAGGCTGGCGGTGGGTCCCTGGGTCGGGTCTTTGGGTTTTGCCGAGCTACACAGCGGCTTGACTCATGACCCTGGTTCATTCTGGGGTCCTACCCCGTTGGTTCGGCACCCCTCTCGCATTCTGTCGGGTTTGCCTTAGTGAAGTCCGGGCAGGCCAGACAGTTGATGTACATTGATGTGTTTTCATGTGTTACTGTGTTAGTGTTTAAGTGTTTAAGTAGTAACTAGGTTAGTTTGTGTAGCGCATATGAGCGCATGGCTCGAAGGCCCTTTCTGCTCAATAAAGAAACTCAAACTCAAACCGCACAGAAAATGGCCCAAACCAAAAGAATAAAAAAGGAAAAAGAAAACTTAGGGTACACATTTATTGGACACAAAAAGTGGCCATGGGTACGAATTAGTTAAACCCATGGTTTGCAACAATGACTCGGAGAATACGAGATTTACACCTCCTCAGATGCCAATAGAAACCTCGTCTTCGGCTCGGAATCTGTTGGCATCCTTGGAGTGAATCCCTATTCACCTCGGCATTGTTGCAAACCATGGGTATAACCTATACTCGTCCTATTACAGCCATAGTATTTATCGAGAGTTCGAGTCAGCAAAAAAGACTATTTTTAATGATTTAATTTCATACCTAAATTAAAATTACTACTACATTATGAAGTGCATTTCATCAAACATAGTACAGACTCACAAAATGCACGGCCATTCCAAGGCTCTGACAACAAAAATCCCAATTTTGAAGGTTTTTCAAGCCTTGAATTTTCGCATTTCGAATTTAAGGCTTTTTCAAGGAAATCAAGGCCATGTTCGAACCCTGCTTAGCACATCTTGCCCTTTTTGCCCTTTTTTTTTTGCTGGCATCTTTGGAGCGACGGAAGGCCGAGTCGAGCTCCGTTTCTGAAAACACTCGAATGCAGTCTTGTTAATCGCATCACGCAATAATGACGGCATCATTTAAAACCAGAATTTGCTTATTGATAGCGGTACACCCAGAGGTGGTTTGTAAAAAAAAAAAAAAAGCAATTAAAATCGGACGTGTTTTTGAGGAGCAACGCCATCCAGCGACGCGCTACGAAAACAGTACGCAAAGAAACGAGATGCGATGAGCAACCGAAAAGATGAGCCACAACGCTGTCTCCAAATGCACTCGCAATGCACTCGCAAACAACGGTCTGTGCCCGATGTATTGGTTCAACATTATTATTTTTTTAGCAAATATTTCTGCAACTTTAATTTATTGCGCGATTAATAATTGCTTAGCTCCATTTTGTCGACAGTGTAATTGATGACGACATAGCTAATAACCGAAGTGCATACCATGCCTTACACCACTCATAACTTGCCCTCAACGCCTTCTAAGGGCCCCCCTGCATTGGGACTTTTGATTCCGCTACCTCTTCCTCCTTCCTCTTGCTTTTCTGTGGAATACTCATTGTGCACCCCAGTTCAACCCTGCTTCAAAGTCCACTTGCCCCATAGGTACTACCTTCCCCCAGCTCTCCTAACTGCAACTGGGATTCTGTTAGTGTATGACATAGGTGAAAAAAGCATCGATTTTTATCATCAAACATTACATTTGAGTCACTCACAACAACTGGCCACAAAAGGAGCGATGAAAACACATTACATGCGTTGGCTACAACACTTTCATTACTGCATCACCACAAGCCGCTTTGATAGTCGCCATTTTGGTCTTGAAACGTGCCAAAATTATTGCCGGCAGATGGAACTACTAGTTGAAGCGCAGAGCCAGCTAAGTTGTAGTGTCTGCTAGAAAAGATGCTTTAACATCCCATCGCCAATGAAGCTATCTCAGTCGGCTCTACGAATTTAACCTAGCAGCTCCATCTGTCAGTCGTATTTTAGGCACGTTCCAAGCTAAAAATGCGCCTATTGAAATGCCTTGTGCTGCCACATTAACGCAATAATTGTATCGAACGTTTGTAAAGTGTTCCCATCGCGCCTTTTGTGTCCAGTTCTTTTGTAGGCGACCCAAATGTAATATATGTAAGTAAAAATCCATGCAGTTGCCCTTTAAAACTAACGTCAGACATAATGTAACTTACAATAACTGTAAATAAACTGTTGAAGTCGAGGGAATTTCACTTTTATTCCTTCCCCTGCCCAGTGCCCATCCCAAACTGTCATTAAATCATCACACGTACCCTGTACGAACGAGCAAAAGTCTACTCAAAATGGCACCGTGTAATACAGCTCAGAATTACACGTAAACCCGATGGAACAGATTCGTACGTCCTGTCTTTCCTAACCTCTATCTCACAACAGCATCCGGCTGCAATGGAAAGGATCATTCGCCCAATCCCAGTAGGCTTTGGCCGCTCGAAAACGCCCGATTTTTCCCCATCTGCTTCTCTTACTTACGAGGATGACCCCTTATGGTGGTGGCGCCACCGTCAACTTCTAGTGAGGGATCAAGGCTTATCGGCCCCAGCGGTCGGTCGTTTCTTCGCCTCCACTTTCTTCTCTTTCTCCCACTGCCTTTTTCCCTTTTTCACCCATATGGTGCCGACAGCCGCGGCCATCTCGTGGCGGTTTTGGGCTCTAATTAAACGACTTTGAGCCCAGCCGTTTTCTGAGCTTTGCACGCCCGCCCGTAAATTCTGGAAATTCGGTCGTCACACCCATTTGTGGGGGGGTGAAAGATCCGCGAAGACGTGGAAGGGGGATTTCTTTTCACTGCTTGTTAGCGTAAAAGATAGGGATAATGACGGTGACGGGATGGGGGATGGGTTACAACGTTTCTGGGGCTAAACTCTACTACACCCCCACCAACCACAAAATGGCTCGTGCCACCACTAAGATTATTCTTTCGTTTTCAAGTCCCCATTCTTCAACCCCCCCCCCCCCCCCCATCTTTGTTTCTTTTGTGGCGAGGTACAATGCATTTAAGTGTTTGGATTTTCTAAGCTGTACGTTGACATTAAATCAGGTTCTACCAGTAGGAAAAAAAAACACTAAAGGAAATTTTAAATTTCTGCAACTCTGATTCAACTGGGAGGAGATTTTGAGAGAAATTCCGGTATTAAAGGCCATTTTGAAGTACCTGGCGCTTGAGAAAAATGACTGGAGCCGATGACCTTACAGACTAAGTAGCAAGGCTTGCGCCAAAACACAGTTGTTAGCATCTCTCAACAGCAGATCAAGATGCTATGTCTTGATCTGATACAACAGTAGTAAATTACCAGTCTACTGTATGATGCTACATGTAACTAGGCCTGTTTCGCACTTTAGCAAGTATTCTTTAAGTATCAATGCGTAAAAGAGTGAAACCATGTTAGCTTTTCTAAGCTCATAGGAAAAATATTACTTTTCCCATTTGATAAACTATATCAAAGCTCGTATATCAAAGCTCGTATCTTTTAAGCTCGTATGCTTGAAGAATACTTGCTAACTCATGAAATAGGCTTAATTACAAGTAGCGCCATACAGTAGACCGGTAGCTTGATACTGTAGCATAAGTCCATCTTGACCTGCTGTTCAGAAACGCTAATAACTTTATTTGGCGCAACATTGGCAGTTAGTCTACATGGTCGACGGCCCCAGTCATTTTTCTCAAAAGTCAATAAATTTTCAAGCTGATAGTGGCTCTCCCTTTTCAAAAGGGTCATCTAATGGTGGCCGCTGCCGTCGTCAGCTCCAGACAAAGATGAGGATGATTATGGGTAAAGGATGAGAGGGACAATTCAGCTGGAGAACTACACGCGGAAACTCCCAGGATCTTTGACATACCACAATGGACATGAGCACGAGGCACCACTGGGCCCTTCTCTTCCCGAAAATGTCACAAGAGTGGAAAAGGCCAGGATCGAACCCAGACCTCCCGGGCCGAAATCGATCGTTCTCTCCGCTCGCCCACCTGTCCTCCCGTCCATTCAAAACAGCCTTTAATGACGGAATTTCTGTAAAGATGTCCTCCCAGTCGAATCAGAATACAGTATTGCAACAATGTAATATCGTAATGTAACGCGCTGTGTAGCTCTATTATACGTCAGTGATGCATTATTTAGGCTCAACGGTTGACATCTTTGCTATTGTTTGCGGTTGCGGTTGCGGTTTGCGGTTGTTTGCTGTTAAGTTTACTTTGTTCTTATCGTTTTATTTTGGTCAAGAGCGTACGAATGTAGTCATGGCTCTGGATTAAAGAATTGAATTGACATCTTTCCCACTTCACCATCTTACCCCTTTCGTGTATAGGGAGTTATATTCCAGCTATTAAATCTACCCCCAATAACCCTTGCTTTTACGTTGTAACCCTTGCAACCTTTTTGACCCTTGTATTTAACCGTTGCTATAGAATTTATAGGGCTGGGAAGGAGAATTTGTGACTGAGACCAATACTGAAACGTCGTAGATACGTTCACATTAGTTCAGTGTTAGTTTATAGAGGGCGCCACGTGTTTTATGTTGGAATTTCTACTCAGTTTTTAGCCTAAAATTAAACTAAACTAAACGAAACTAGCTTATATTTAATTATTATTTAACCTAGCTTAGTTGTAATTTAGTTTACTTTAGATTTGGGCTGAAAAATAAGCCAAAAATACCAGGCAGAACACGTGGCGCCCTCCGAAAACTCGGACTGAACTCATGGGGACGAATCTAACGTGTTTCAATAGGGACTTTTTAGAGTTACAAATTCTCCTCCCAGACCCTATAAATTCTTGCTTTTATATTGCACATTGTATTCTGCGTTCCTTTTCACGCTATCTGGCGATGCCACTGTGAGGTTACAGAATATAGGCGACTAGGACAGCAGCACCGTGCATCAACCTTGGTAATGTCATGCAGCGCCGCTGGTGACAGAATTGTGGGTCTTAGTTTTGGGGATTGCTCTAAATGTAGCGCTTTTGATCAACTGCTATTGATAAAAATTAATAAAAACAGAATTATAACGGGAAATAACTTCTCCAAGATTGGTGAAATAAATGTGAGTGAACAACTTTCAAAATCATGCGTAAATTAGGTTGACACGTTTTATTCCCATATAGGCAGGCCATTAAGAAACATTGGTTTTTCGACGCAAAACGAATTAGATTCTATTAGCGGTTACGATATCCTTAATTCCCATTTTATTCTATTTTTCACTTTTATTGCGGTTTTGCTGTTTGTACCTTATATAATTATCAGCTATTGATTTTCCTTTAAAAATACTGAAAAGGTATACAAAAACGACTAAAAATTATCGTTTTAAACTGACAAATAAAAATAAGAAAATTTGACATTTAGTCACACAGTAGTGTGTCGCCACCAAGTCGATGAGATTTAATTGTTGTCCGAGCTTAATTGTTGTCAGATACATTGTTGTTATTGTAAAAAGTCGGCGGTGGCAGGCGGTGTAGCTATGGAACGCCAGGTGACTTTCTCCATATTGAGACCAATGAGGTTGCGTTAGTGGTGGTGTATGAATAGGTTAAGTTAGGTTTAGGTTTAGGTTTAACATAGTAAAGAGTGTATGGCTTTGAGGCCTTTCAGACTCTAATTAAAGAAACAAGAAACAGGTCAGCTTCGTCAGGCTGATGAGCGGAAACGGTGAACGCACACTACAAAACCCTTTAAACCCTTTTTTTGGGGGCGGCGGGTGGGCAAGTAGATAGCACAATTGCTTTCTGCCAGGGGGTCAGAGTTCGATTCTGGCCAAGGCCATCCCCTGGCAGTTTTGGATGAAGAAGAGCCCTGTGGTGCCTCGTTCTCATGTCAATTGTGGCGACACACTACATAAGATTCTATATGATATATATGTAAGATTCTGAGTTGTCCGCTTAGATTTCTCCAGCTAAATTGTCCCTCCCATTGTTGTGGGCGAGATAACCTGGTTTGGATTCGTGCCCCCTAAAAAACCAAACAACTAAAAGGCGGCTGAATATCGTCAAGATCCTGGGTTTACCGCTTGGATTTCTCCACCTAAATTGTCCCTCCATTCGGCGTGGGGCAGATAACTAACTTTGGGTTCGTACGCCCTACAAAAGTAAGTATCTCAGCCATTGGGAAAGCAGAGGCAGAATAGCCAGTTTGGGTTCGTACATCTGACGTGTGGAGTTGTTGAATGACGCAACGGCCACACTACAAGGGGGGACCACGAAGCAATAACAAACAAACAACAAACAAAAGGGCAGCTGACTGGCAGAATGTGTCTTTTAACTGTAACATGAGTTTAGCTGATTTCAGCCTACTCAAAAATTTTCCCCCATGCGGTAGAAATCTTTGAAATCGTTGGGATCGAGTGCACATGTAATGAAGATAACCTCAAAATTAAAGTGTAAGAATGAACCGTTTTATGCTGAAAAGGTGCCCTAAATAACGTTGATTTGATACCGCCATTTGATACATCAGCTCCTATGTTAATTCTTATAAAACACCTACACAGGTGTAAAAGTCAAGTGATGTAGGCAAAGCAGAAAATATGATGTCATGGTGACGTAGTAATGTTTCTGCAAATAGGCAAAAATTTGAAGGGACTGTAAACTGAGTCTTCTGCAGTACAGCTGTGTAGCTGGTGCTTCAGAAGTCTGTCACACCAAACCGACAGTTCCTCTTTCATCTTGTTCTCATGAACACACGCTAAAAACGAGTTGTGCTACACCACTCACTCCCAGTCTCCCTCTCGCCGTTCCTTCTAAATCCTCCCAACGTTTCATCCCGATTCATCATTCTAAGCGACGCCTCATCGAGTTATTGTTTTGAAAGACGTTGAGCTTCTCTTTGCCGAGGTTCCGCAACCACGATAGGCGTGCATATCAGCATTTTCCAGATGCCAAGGAACCATTCGATCGACATTCATTCGTGGAGGAAGGCTTTCGCTTTTCTGTCTTTCTGTTTCTGCAGTATCACTCCCCTCCCATTCCCTTTCCTCCGTTTGATACGAGGTCTGATTTATTAACATTGACAGGCTCTAGGGAGGTATCTTGGGCCGACGCCCTCACACTGCCGAAGCACTCACACTCGGTTGTGGAACATGGCTGCTCAGCGGCTGCGAAAGGCTCTAGAATATTGGCCATACGTCTGTCCAATGGTGGAGCATGAGCCCTCTTCATTTGGCCGTGACAGCTGACGCGCATGGGTTTGCCTTTCTGGCTTCCCCCTTCTACTCCTTGGACGTGAAGTGGTCAAGCTACCCCATGGATGGACCGTTTGGTCAATATATTACGAGTCATGCGAAAGAAGATCAGGGAAAGAAGGCCTAAATTCAGCCTCTCTTACTCAGTTTTTGCTAAGGGACGCGAATTGCTAGTAAGGAAGAAGGGAGGTGGGTACGGTTACGTGAACTTTGAAAATTCCTAAATTTTCGCCACAATCGATTAAATTTCGATTAAGGGGACTTGAGTTCTCATGCAAACCCAGTTGGTAATTGTGGCGATACAGAGTTCCTCTTGCCTATTTAATCCATCTTGCGTGGATTTATGAATACTTAAGTGTAACTTCTGGTCATTACGTTTCAAATAAACCCATGTAGAATTAGGGAATGTAGATAATGGGCAAAGAAGATTGTTCTTGGACGACAGACTCTTGCTTGCTGTATGAGCTGGTCTCCTTTTCAATGCCTTTACAGATGCTTTCAAAGCCTTTTCAAGCCTTTCTAAGTTTGACTTTGCCTCTGAGACTTACAGACGACCATCAGAATTATGACCATTCCTGATAGGAATCTGAGTCTTTGCTGAATTTGATTTAAACGAATAGTTTTAAAATTTCAAAGCATTAATTTAATCAAATTTAATGTCTCCATTCATTTAATGTCTTCGTTATTCTTTACAGATATTGGAAAGGTTTGATTGATCTTAGTGAACTGTATGAATCTAGCTGATCTTAAGGATCTATATGATTATGTGTGTTTCATGATTTTTTAATGAGTGATGTAAGACTTGTGTGTCATCATGATACTTTCTAAATAACTCAGATTCTTGAAAGCGAAGAAAGAATCAACAATTATTTCTTAGTTTTCAAGAATCTTCATTGTTCCCTTTTCTTTCTGATTCGTTGTGATCTTAATCCACCCCAAACCAAAAATGGTGTAAAGAGCTGCCAAGTTTCCAAATAGGATCGGCCTTTGAAGGTAGTGACATCATTCAACCAGGGAAAGGCTGCCAAGGTTAATCCTATTAGCCAAGTTGATCGCACCACCTAATAGTTCGAAAGTTAAATGAAAACAGAAGATTGTTACTCAATGTAGCAATCTTCAAGCTTTCATTTAACGTCCAAAGTATTATTCGGTGTGATCAACTTGGCTAATAGGATTAACCTTGGCGACCTTTCCCTGTTTAAATGATATCACTACCGTCAAACGCCGAACTTTTGGGAAACTTGGCGGCTTTTTACACCATTTTTGGTTTTGGGTGGATATCACAACTTTCATAGGACTGCGAACGTACAAGAGGTTACACCATCTTTTCTTCATTTGTACCTTTTTTCTGGCGGAATTTTATATCTATAAATTTTCACGTTGATAATTTTCAAATTTACCATTAGCCATTAGATTAGCCAAATTGACAAGGCCCAGTTCATTGTACGACCATTCTTCACATGCTTAAGTTTCTTCAATCCCATGTTTGCAGACGCTGGCTAACAATCGCTTGCCCTTTAGTTGTTTTGTTTATCCCTGCACCTTCCCCTTACTTTTTCAAGATTACGGTAGCCCTACGATTTATTCTCGACACGATGAGGTCGGCTTTGAGTTGCTTGCAGTTGAGAGACACATGTAACTTAGGACTGTGAACATACAAAAAGTCAACGCACTGTCTTATATTTCGCTCTACCTTATTTTTTTTGAGGAATTTAATGTCTATAAATAATTACCCATTACATCAGCAAATTGAGAAACTGTTTCGTTTGCTTTTTTCCTTCACATTTAGTGATGCAGAAGCCCCCGAAGGTCATTGTTACTAAAACAGCAGAACGCTAGAATCCATTCCGGGTGTTGCAGACATAGGGCCTTAGGGCTTCGTCGGGCAGATGACCGGGTGCGGTTAACGCTAGCTAAAAGCCTTTGACCCCCCTTTGAACGCGAAGCATTTTATTTTTTGGTTATTAGCAAAAACTTCGTTTTTGCGTATTGTTCACAAGCTTTCTTTGTTCACATTTTATCATGCAGAAATGCGCATGGTGTATGTATTGCTGCATCTAACGTGCATCTCTATTCTCACGCAATCTCCAACAACGTAAATCACTGATTATTCTGTATTTCGTTACGCTTCAGCTTTTAGTTCGTCCAGGCCGTTGCAATAAATCTAAGGACCAGGGTTCATTGTCTAAGCCATTGTTGCTTGAAATCTTTGGTGGCAACATGGAAAAGAAACGAAATTTAAATTTCGTGGTTCCTAATTTCAAAACCCTCCCACGCATTTATCCTGACACCTACAAGCCCCAAACCAACAAAAGGACAATGTTCAGATCACCGTGCATTCGCGTGTAAACTTTCAGCTGTGTAGGCCTTCCCAACTGTTCGCTAGCCATGAGTCTATGGGCCAGCGTTACTAGTTACCAGCTAGTTACTAGCTAGCTAGTCAGTAACATAAAACAACGTTATTGATGCATCTTTCTCTCTATGAATGGTGGACACTCATCTTTTAACTTTTATTTTTTCCTGTATCCATGCACCTTTCCCTTACATTTACCACAATTTGAAACATTTCTGTCGCATTGGGATTTATCCTCAACATGCCAAAATATGCTTTTAGTTGCTTAGTTAACAGACACGTGTCTGCTAGTGAGGCAGAGTTTGAGTTTGAGTTTTTTTTATTGAGCCAAAAGGGCCTTCAAGCCATACGCTCACGCTACAAACTAACTTTTAAAACACCCTTTATCAGCCAAAGGGTTTCAAAGGAATTAACGAGCGTTAACCACTCCTGGTCATCTACCCGAAGCCCTAAGGCCCTATGTCTGCAACAACCAGATTCCCAGGCGGTCACCCACCCAAGCATCAATCCTTCATTGGCCTTTTTATCATTAACAATCAATTTTTTTACAATGGGATGTCTACAATGGGATGTCTGCAATGAGATGTCTACAATGGGATGTCTACTGTTTCTTGGCGGCGACACACTAGCGTGTGTATAGGTGAATGGTACTAAGCTTTTGAGTCATCATGATGCTTTCTAAACCAGGTTGATTCTTTCTTAGCTTTCAAGAATATGCATGATTCTATGTCTTCTAAGTGATTCGTTGGCGAGTTTTAAAGTGATCTTAATGAATGGCGGTAAGCTTTTGAGTCATCATGGTTGATTCTTTCTTAGTTTTTAAGAATCTGCGTGATGACGTTTTCTTTGTGAGTCGTGACGAGTTTTAGGGTGGTCTTAATGAATGGTGGTAAGCTTTAGTCATCATGATAATTTCTAAACCAGGTTGATTCTTTCTTGGCTTCATGAATCTGCGTGATTACGTTTTCTTAGTGATTCGTGGCGAGTTTTAGGGTGATCTTAATGAATGGTACTAAGCTTTTGAATCATCATACTTTCTAAACCAGGTTGATTATTTATCGAACGTAATTAAAATCGTTCAGTGTGTTTGTTTATTTATTTATTTATTTAAATGTGTGCCCTTCTACTCCTCTTGAAATAGTGGCCTAAAAAATTGGAGAAAGGGTTTGGAAGAAAGGAAATTTCTCCGAATTTCTCTTAGGCGTATTCTTAAATTCAAATTTAAGTCCTAAATGCCCCAAATTAACGAAAAATGACCGTTTTCAACAATCGGCAACAATCACACAACAGTACATGACGTCAACGATTGTTGACCAAATTCTTTTCGTGCTTTTCGGGAACGTCTACTAACAATGGTTAGGTGGCAGTAAACCAACAAGCAACAAGTCAGTTAATAACTGGTTATTCTCAGTAACAATCAATAAACACACGCAGCTTTGCTCAATATCTAGACACACGCTAGTGTACAACATTCATCACAACAAACATCACATCAATTCAATTGTCGAGGTTGTAAACCATTGTAGCGTGGCGCCGTAGCGTCAGTGTCTTATATCTTGAAGCATAATTGGGCACATTCCAGGTACTTGGGGAAAAATAATAATGCGGTACAAAAGCTTAAATTGTGTTGAAATCAAGAGCAATGATCCACCTGACAAAAATTAACTCGTGTAGGAATGCCAGCTAAGCTGCTTTCAATGCAAAATCTGACCCTCAATAACGTTGAAAATCTGTAACTAGCTAGCTATACCACAGGCCATGGCTGTTTGATGTGACGTGCATATCACGTGATTGGGCTAGTCCAATCAGACGGCCAAACAGCCGTTGTTCTCGTTCGTCATTGGCTAACTCATGGTGACGTCACGGCAAACAGCCATTGCGCATGGTTTAGCTAGCTAGCTACTTCTAGTCCGCTCATCCCCATGTTAATTTCCAAAGGGTGATTATTCATCAATACCGAGATAACGGGAAGGCTTCCAGCTATGAAATTGGACGAATAGCTGCAGTACGATACGAATCGTTAAGAATCTGCATGAATATGTTTTCTGTGTGAGTCGTGGCGAGTTTTAGGGTGAGCTTTCTGAATGGTGGTAACTTTTGAGTCATCATGATAATTTCTAAACCAGGTTGATTCTTTCTTAGCTTTTAAGAATCTGCGTGATTCTATGGTTTCTGTGTGATTCGTTGGCGATTTTTAAGGTGATCTTAATGAATAGTTGTAAACTTTCGAGGCATCATGATGCTTTCTAAACCTGACTGATTCCTTCTTAGTTTTTAAGAATCTGCGTGATTCTATGTTTTCTTTGACATTCATTGAGAATTTTGGGGTGATTCTTAATTAATCGGTAAGCTTTTGTGTCGCTTTCTAAACCTAAGAGATTTTTTGTTGGATTTTAAGAATCTATGTAACTCTATGCATTATTTTTTTATTCTTGGTGTGAGTTTTCAGGTGATTCGTAATGAATTGAAGTGAGCTTCTGTATATACTGGGAAGCTCTCTAAACCTAGGTGAATGTTTGATACCTTTTTGAATCAGTGATTCTTGGTATTTCGTTAGGATTTAATGAGTCTTTGGGCAACTTCTCAATGAATACTGGTAAGGTTTGGTGCAACATTGTAAATTCTTTGAAAGCTTTTCTGAATCTGTAGGGGTTTTTGTAGGAGTTTTTGTAGGAGTATTTTTGTGAGTCATTATGAATCTAGCTAAGATATGATGGATCATATCGTAATTATCAATTTAGGCCGTTCTGTGTTACCAATGATGATTCCAGGCAATTACGTCAATGGTTTATGATTTCTGGTGGATCTCGGCAAGTCCTCGGAAATCCTGGGAGGTTGCTTGTGAACCATACTGACTGAAGGAGAATCTTTATTGTAACATTCTTAGAGAAATCTTTGAATATTAGGCCGCTAAAAATTAATTAAGTGGTTCTCAGTAGCAGTACTAAACAAAATTGATGCGAGCGGGCGGTGTTTTTTTTTTTTTTCTTTTTATTCGTGATTTTTCAATGTGAGCGATGGCTATTTGTTTTACCAAACAAAACAAATCAGTAGCATACGTTTTGTTGTCGAGTGCAATATCTACGTTTTAAAGCCAGGACCACCGTACAAAAGTTGCACATTTAATAAAAGTCATTCTTTAGATCCAAGTTTTTTGTTGTGACATGTCAGTCTGAATGATCCTTAGATTCCTTTCCAGGCGATCATGTGAATGGACTTTAGCTCGTGTGGTCATCAGCTCCAGGTAATGTTTCGTGAAAGTGCTGATGCTTGATTGGTACTTTTTTTTTAGACGTCATAAAAAACGTTGCATGCGCTAACAAAAAAACAAAAAAACCATGCGTGCTATCCTTAGAACCACTTAATTAATTTTTAGTGTCCTTACGGATCTTTCGAATATTAGTGAGGTCGATGTTGAAATCTTGATGAATATTTTAAAGCTGGCGATCGTTCAAAAAGTTCAACAAGGCATCTTAACATCTACAACTGTGCACCATGAATTATAGTGTCCACGGCCTATCTTGAGTTCTCCGCAGAACGAACACAGATAATCGATTGTACGTTTTCAGTAGCAGAGTGCCTTGTTGATATCCAAGATAGTTACAAAAACAATGGCGGCCGGCGATAAGGGCCACCCCATCCAGGAAGTCGTAGCTGCTCACAAAATACTTGCAGGACTCAAGATACACCGCGCACACAACATAATTTGTCCTACTTCTGTTGACACGTTCAAATGCGAGCTTTTTGACTGGTTTACCGACAAAAAAATCAGGATTTTTCACGTTTGACAGCTACCTTAACGGGGTTTCTGACCTAGTTTGCTTTTATTTACGTTTCACTAAACACGCAGCATATTTCTCTTCCTTGCGGGCCCGTTTGTGTAAACCTATAAACACTGGCGTGACTTGAATAAGTTTACAAAAAACCCATGAACCCGTGCTGTTTTACAAGTGATTTATTATTCGTCCATCGTATATCAATGTCGTCCGTTGTATTTTTAGTTGTATGGTGAATAAAGAAAAGTGTGTGGGTGGTATTAAAACGAACGTCGGTTCACGGCCGGACAATTCTTCTCATGTATCATACTTGTCAGCACCCTTACGTTTGATTTAACACCTTCGGCCCAACGACGTATACTTTCAGTCTTGGTATTGTATCTCTTTTTTTCCCCTTCTTTTGTGTATGTAAACACACTTCCTACTGCGAAAAAAGGTGGCTTCGTCCGCAACCATAACACATCCAACGTCTTGTATTGATTTTTGTCTCCTTACGCAGTAAATGTTGTCCTATCGAGGCCCGTAGTTTGGGATCGCATGCCTCACACTCCCCCTTCCCACCCAAAGAAATTTTCGAAGGTCCAGAATTTGTCGATGATAAGGTCCCTAAGGTACCGACTTTATGGAGTAGGTCCCAAATTGAGCGAGAAATTGTCGCTAAGACCCAAAAATTGATGATAACTGTCTCTCTGTTCCTAAAATCAAACGACAGGGTAACCTGAGCATACACAGACCTAACACAAAAATTAGCTAAGAAAATATGAATACAAGCCTAATTAAATGTATAACCTCGTATCGGCTTAACTGTAAACTGCAAATTTAAATTAGTGTTATGTCGAACGATAAATCAATATTACTCTTCAAATTACTTACACTTGTCGAACCACAAAGTGGGCCACTATTGTCTGCGCAGCGTATCTTGAGTCCTGCACGTAATTTATGATCGGCTACGTCTTCCTGGAGGGAGCGGCTTTAATCGGCGGCCTCCATTGTTTTTGTAACTATTTTGGATAACAACAAGGCACTCTCCTATCAAAAACATACAATCGATTATTTGTGTTCATTCTGGGGCGAACTCAAGATGGGCTGCGGACACTATAGTATTTTTCTCTGTTTGGTTCCGGTTCCGGTTCGCGCCCCGATTATACATAGGCTAATTAACTCGCCATAAATTATTCAGTCCTCGCCGAAGGGTTCGACAAACGTTGAAATATCGTACAATTTCTGATTTCGGATTTGTAAAACCACATGACAACTTTTTGTGAATCTGCAATTCCATGCAAATCAGCAGAAATCCATGAAAATCAAATAAAATCCGTGGAAATCTACAAACCTGTGAAATTGCAACTCCATATCAATAAGCAGAAATCCATGCAAATCTAAAAAAAAAAACTCCGTTCAAATCTGCTAATCTCTGTGTGAAAATCTATGTCAGTAAATCGGCAAACTCATGCAAATCAACTAAAATCTGTGAAAACCTCCAAATCTCGGTGCAAATCTCGATGTCAATCTAGAAATCTCAGTGCAAATCTCGATATAAATCTTGAAATCTCGACATGCAAATCTAGAATAAATCTGTGCAAATCAGTGTAAATGTGTGGAAATCTTCACAAACCCGGAAATAACATTAAATCTGCAAACCTAGGTCAGTGGTTTCCAAATTCTGAATTTGCATTTCAATCTCGTACGTCATATCCGGTTTATCAGACTCCTCAGTCCTTTCGCACACGGACGAAACGCGGCTGTGTGTGACAGCTTCGACAGTTTTGCGGGCTGGGTTTATGAATTTATTATCACAGTTTTTAAGTTTTTAGGCCATTATCTTAGAATTCTGATTCGGCAATAAATTAGCGTAAATTCTTTCCATTTTTACGGCATTTTATTGCAGAAATTGCGATCACAAGTAAATTATTGAGTGGTAAAACGATCGTAATTCAGAATGCATCTGATAGACAGCACTCTTTTTAGTGCAGCGTTACAAAGGGCATGGCCAGTTGAGGGCTCTATATATCGCCAGTAAACTATTCGGCCCGACCTACAACAATATTAGAGGGGGGGGGGGAAGGCATACAAAATGGCAGCCACGAGTGGCCCATTTCATTGATTCGCGGTCTGTTCGGTAATTGGCCAAACAAATAGCATTGGTACTTTTTGTACGGTGAGTCCTGTCACAAACTGCCAAATAGCAACAAATGACAAAAAGCTTAGTAAATCACTAACTTAATCCCAGTAATCACCTGGAAAATAGTTTATAATGTGTACAAATGAATAAATTCCCGTATAGCTTTTTGCCACAAACCTATTAACTTTCTAGACTGCACATAGCTCTTCAGAAATAGGTACGTACTGAAGGTGTCTCCCTCGGTTGACAGAAAGCGGCAACAAGGCAAATCAATAGTATCAGCGGCGCTTTCGGCGTCCATATTTGTCCAACCCAGTCGCGTAAGCTATTTTTCATCCAAGGTCTGGACGGAACTGTATAGCAGAGCCCTGGCCATAACCAGCTCAGTACCGGCCGTATCTTGTGTGAAAAACAGCATGCACAACTGGATGGGACAATATGGCCACGGAAAGCGCCAATGATGCGATTGATTTGTCCTGTTGACGCGTTCTGTTAGCTCAGGGCGACACTGACAGTAGAAAAATTCCCAATGTTCCTTCCCTTGCAAAACTTTTTGGATACACGAACGCTTTTTTCTTTCTTTTTTTTTTTTTCTTTGCAAGCGCAGAGAAGTAAGTACAGCTTAACTGTGGCCGAGTGATAACTTTATAAAAACTATTTCAAAATACTTTTTATAGATGATAAAAAAATTAGCCACGCAAACCTACGTGAAAATTAAAATCATTATTCTGAAAACCGCCAATAACTGCTAAAGATATCGATTTGCTTGACCGATTTCCGAACAGACATCGAAGAAATGGGCCAGTTGTGGCGGCCATTTTTTCTACTCCCCCTAATATTGTTGTAGGTCGGGCTAGATATTTTTCTGGCCATGGTTAGGCCTAAACCGAATGAAGAGGTGATACGATCACGAGCGGACCCGTGACTGGCCGGCCCTTCGTCGTCTTTAAACCTCAACTTAAACGCTATTAACGGAACAACAAAGAACAAAAGAGCCTCGCTGTGGAGACTAGAAACCAACTTCGCGCAATGTGAAGACCCATTTATTCTTTAACAGCCCTTTTATTTCTCATGATGTGCAGAAACTTGTTCGCTGCGTTTTTCTTTTTGGTTTCGCTTTTCATCATGGACTTGCACGCATCTCCTTTTCAGTTTTTCCTGGCAACTCGAAAACACGGAGACACTAGTAAGCGCCACTCACAACCAGGCGTTTGAAAATAATTTGAAAACCGTAAATTCTGCAACGAGAATTTGGAGTAAAAAGGCCTACATTTCGAAATGAAGTTAAAATGTATTTCATCAGAGCAGCCAGGAATGACACAATAGTGATAATCATTGTTTGTTCAAAAAGTAAATGATTTAAAGCAGGAAGGACAAAAAGTCCTTACGCCAGTCCGTCTGAATTGGACTTAAATTACTGAGCCAAACTCAGTCTTCTATGAATGGCATTCATGTTACAACCATGTAAAAAGGTGTCTTAAATATCACAAAGTGATGAAGGAGAAACGGCTTCCTAATCCCTAGTCATCGATTTCCTGGCGGAACTAATCCTTAAAGTGCAACAGTTTCTCCTGGTCTTAAGTTTCGTTAGTGAAAGAACCAGTTTTTGTAGGAGTGACCACGAAAATCGAATGGCGTACATTAAAAAAAAAAAAAGATTCTCCGCCAAAAGCAGCCATGGAGAATTTTAAATATCTACATCTACATAATATCGACTTTCAACCTTCGAAATTCCAGAGAATCCTTGTCCGGCTGGCTTAAACGTCTACCATATGGAATCGCCATCATGTCACGTAACTTCTTAGTGTAACTTCTTAGCTTTTTTGGAATGGATTTAACGTGATCAATATCTTTGCTATGGTGTAGTGACCAACCCGAGCTACCATATCAGTGTTGCCAGATAGGAAGAACGGTTTGTCTGGGAAAGCAACCCCAAAAAGTCTGGATTTCACCCAAAAGGTTTGAACATTCTCACCAATACGCTAATTTCACAATTTTGATGGTATAAAGCATTAAATTTTGACCTTATAGACGGACCTTTTTTTTTTGTGTGAAACCAAATAAATAAAAACCTTTCGTTTTTTTTCAACTTAAAAAAATATATTTAAAAGGATGCTGACATGCAGCGACGTTTGGTAGCGGCATCGCTAATGTCGCGTAGCGTTATTGCAGGGGAATTTCCGATTCTGCTGTACGTGGCGCCACTAGAAACTTCAATAGTTAACAGCAGCGCAGTCTGCGCAGATGCAAAAAAACGTCACTGGCGTACACAATTATAGTTTGCAACATTCAAACCAAAATTCTTCATATATACAAATAATTGCAGCTCAGTTAGAAGTCCAGAGATTTTAAGTAATATTAAGTAAAAGTCTGGATGTCTGGGACACTGTCAAAAAGTCTGGAGAAATCCAGACATGTCTGGGTATCTGGCAACACTGTCCACTGTGCTAAGAGGGGTCTTACATACGTTTTGTAAGCCCTGTCCTCTGTGTTCGTGTTTCCTGGTTTGAAACACCGTTGGACAGTAAGTAGCCAGTCGTTAGTTTCTGCTGACACTTACGATTGCAACGCAGTGTTGATTAAGGTCACTATAAAGGTCAACTGATGACATAAACGTTGACATGTCCATACATTGTTAATGTCACCGCATCATGACATGATGTCCCATTCTATCTCTCGTCGTGAGACGGACATCATGTTGAAAACTGTGAGTGATCGTAATTAATTTCAATCATGTCCTACGTTAATCGGTCGAGCTGCGATTAGTGCAAGCCATTGCTAGTAAAAACTATCCTCCCCGGCCTAACAGAGGGAGGGAGGGGGGTAGACAAAATGGCCACCACGAGTGGCACGTTTCATTTCGTCGGGATCTGTTCGGGAATTGGCCAAGCAAAATCACATCGGTGATATTGTATGGTGAGTGTCCGCCATTTATTGCCAAACAGCGGCAACCGACAACAAGCTTAGTAATCACTAACTTAATAACAGTAATCACCCGGAAAATAGCATACACGTTCAAGTAAATAAATTTCCGTACAGCCTTTTGCCACAAAGCTACTAAATGTCTCAAAACTGCACATAGCTCTTCAATGAATAGCGTCATGTTCGTTTATTCAGAAAGTATTTCAAGGAAGAGTAGTAGCATTCTTTTCTACTGAAGGTAGCGCCCTCGGTTGACAGAAAGCGGCGACAATACAAATCAATCGCATCAGCGGCGCTTGCGACTGTCTTGTCCAATCCAGTCCGCGCATGCTAATTTTCATTCAAGAACCGCCCAGTAGAGCCCTGTCGAAGCATATACGTGAGCGCTATTCCTGGACTAGGACAGCCTAACCAAAGTACGTCCGATATCACAAACAAAAATAATCCAACATCAGACGTTTAGAGTTAATCGGGAGTTTACAACTGAGAGACTTCGACCAAAAGTGGCGGCCCACGTCGGTATAGTTTTGATGATTGAGTTGATAGCAGGTGATGAGCAAAATGGCAGCCAATGTGACAAAATAAGAGTTCTGAGAACACATGCTCGCCATTGCATACTCACCGTTATGGCTGTGTTGTCAAGGGTGTTGCTAATCTCCTTTTCGTTAAATACCGGCCGAGGATCATGGACAAGTGATCGACACCAAGCTGATCGACAGACAGCTGATCGACAGGACATTCACGTGATCGACAGCTAAACGATTGGCAAGACCAGTGATTGAAAATGTCATTAAAAAAATCACAATGTAAAAAAAAAAATTATGTAATTTTAATTTAATTTTATCTTATTTTTATTGGATGAATTACTGTCATGTTATGCGACAGTGGGGTAGTCAAAATTTATACCTCTGAAAATTTGTGAGCGGCTCCTCCCTTCCAGTCAGACCATCAAAACGAAAGAAACATCACTCCTAAGCTGCACGTATCAAATCTGTTGTCGAGGATTACGGTGATCGCTGCGCTGATGATCACCTTAGAGTGATTGCACATAACTTTGATCTCCAATGATAATTCAGATTTTTATTACCAATAGTCATTTACGAAAGCGATCAGGTACCGCCTTAGTTCTAACCGTAACACGATTTTACTAGTTGTGTGATTCGTTGATCACTTGCGTGGCCATCATTTGTCCAGACACCCCGGCCGACAGATACACGTATTAGTTACAGTTTAGGGACTTGTTGGAATTCTGTATAACGATAGTGTCCATCATTTGCTAATTAACTGTACATAAATAATCGTATAGTGAAACACAGCTGCAAGTTTGCCATATTTATTTGATTGATTCGGCGGAAAAACCACCTCCTGGAGTTGGTGGTGAGTCCGATGCACCACTGGTGACGTCACGGTGAGATATCGGAAAACCGCCGTGGTAAGTTATGATAACAACAGTGAGCTTTCTGTTGAGAATAGGGCAGTGACACGACGTAGTATTATTGTGTATAACTCTATGGTGGAGCCAGTAACTGGGTTAGCTGCAAGGAGCACTAGAGGGAGAAAGGAAAACGTCTTATTGAAGTCAATGCTATTAGACTGGATTTCTTAAGACTATAACGCGCGATTTTTGTTGTTGGAGAAAACAACATTCTTTTAAGCCTAAGAAATCCGCTCTCAAAGTACTGTCTTGACTAGAAGTGCCGTTTTTTCCGTTACACTTTAATCTAGTGCACCTTGTAGCTATTACCTCCAAATGGTGTCTCGTAGCCAATATGACGTCACTTGACGCTGCTCTATAGGAAAGTGCCCAGTGACGTCACATTTACGTCACACAGCAGAACGCTGATCTGCTTATTCGCTTCACAGTTTTGTCCGTTTCTTCAGTAAACATAGTATTGTGTGCATTGACATGCCAAGTTAGGATGAGTACCGCAGCCTTCATCACCTACCTCAGTGGGTCTTACGTTACTGGTACCCGTGATGAGCTTGGAGCTCACTTGACCTTGTGGACGTTGAAAGAGTTTTGTCTCTTTCTAGTCGTCTAAAGTTTAACTCGTACCAAAACAAGAAACTGAAAGCCAAGATATGATACATCTTCCGTTTTAAAGCGGCGCTAACTAGGCCGCCATTTTGGTTTGTTGAATACAGCAAAAAAGAGAGTGGGCTAGCACTACACGGATGGAATCCGAAGATAAAAGCACACGGAACGCACGGCTAAGAACAGTATTGAGCGTGTTTTACGAGCCTAAAGACCGCACCACACTTCGGATTAAAACGGTGCCTCTGCCACCAGGCGATAAATCTCCTTCCTCCCCCCACCTGGGATAATAGCTAGGAGACCCCTAGCGGGCTTGAGCAAGAGTTTAATCTCAACCGTAAATTCTGGCTACTCTAGAAGGGATAAAAACATGTCTTACTCATCCCCCACCCACCTACACCCACTCACTCAAGACCCATCTGCTTGTGGGTGTTAAACGAACGGACGCTGGCCTTCCCTCAACAACCATGCTGCGGTACGTAGATAACAAGACATGAAAATTCACTACACTCCTCAACTTAGTGTTGCCGAGCACCGCAACATGGCCGCACCACGTGATTTGTGCCCGCTTATCAGATTAAGCCTCTCTCTCTCTCTCTCACCGGCTGACCTCCTACTGCTAGCGTTTTCGAAGGTGACGACAACTGTCTTTGTTAAAGGTGATATAGCTTGGAGTGTGTGTTCGTATATCGTAGACGGTAGTGTTCGTAAATGGCTCGGTTTGATTGGTATTGATTTAAGAGTAGATAAGTGAGACTCTGAAAGTCTTGCTGATCGGCTGCAACTCTTGACTATCGCCCGTTCCAAACGTTGTAGCGACGAGTTCTGTCGTATAATGCACGATGGATCCCGATGCGGTGCAGTTACAGCCGAGTTAAGTCATCGGGAGTGCTGTAGTGAAAGCCATCGGCCCCAGATGAGCGCTGCAACTTCGGGATCCAATCTACCTGTTGCGTCAGCTTCTTGGTCTATATACACAGCAACTCGCCTATATAACCCCGTTCACAAGTATATTTAAGAACCGTCAGTTTATTGATGCCTGTGATTTGGCAATACTTTCTGCACAACTCTTTTGTTCAACTTCTTATGAAGGTACTGTATCTATGGACGCTTACAGTACCTTCCTAAAGCACCGAACAGAGCGAACAGAACGCACCACTGTTAGAGACAGTTTGGCTCCAAACTTGGCCACGCGCCGTGCGCAGTGATGTTGCGTCAACCGTTCCGTACCTTCCTGAACTACAACACAGCTCAACAAGCTCAGCAAAGTATTCGTACGTCATACCTTCACCGCAACCAGACCTGGCTAATGGATTTGACCAGGATTGGCTAATAGATGTGACCCGGCAAGAGCAATGCGTTTTGCTGGGGTGGAGGTTTGAGCATGCGCGAGGTAACAGTTTTGAAGAAACAGATTCATCGCTGACGATGTTGACGTCAATCAAGCCGCATCAACACGGATATTAGCAGGGAATGTGCCAAACTGTCACCAACAGTGGTGCGTTTGGTTCGCTCTGTTTGGCCGTTTAGGAAGGTACTGTACCACGATTTTCATGCCAATTGATGCCCCTTGCGTGAGAACCTGAATGTAAGCACCCAAGTTTTTAATCGTGTGCAGACTAAAAATCATTCACACATCCAAGGTTTCTACACACTTTCCCCTCCTCCTTCCCTTTTGCATTTTATGAAAACCTCTTAAAATTGCCATCTTCGTTGTGTGACGATTATTTTCTTTTTAATCTTTGACTTACACGACGACGGCAGTTGCAGAAATTAGTGCGTAAATCTTGATTAAAACTTCTCATTTCCATTTTACGCATCGTACCAGCTGACTCAAAACGTCCCTCTCCCCCCCTCACCGCCTATACCCGAATTACAGCAGCCGCCAATTTTATGATATCCAGCCCCCTCCATTCTTAAACCCATTCACCCTTGCAGCAACCAATTAACCATCACTGTACTCCACTTTCTCAGTCTCTTTTGCATTCTGATTGCGTGGAATTTTTTCATACACTTAACAAGATGGGGGTAAGATTGCCAGATGGAGGTATCAAAAATCAATCCTCCCTTCCCTCCCTCCCACCGTCATTCCCTGAAAATAAGTCAACAATTCAGAGTTTCATTCTAGCTTTGACTGCACAAGGGGTTTTCAAAAATGACGCGAAGTGACGAAGGTGGCGGCCTTATGGCTGGTAACTATTAGCGCCGAATTTGAACAAAGAGTTTTTAATTATGTTGAAGTATAGAATTCTACTGCCAAATTCTGAAGATCACCAAAGTTGTGTTAAGGAGCTGCAAGGATTCACCGATAATCGCCGACTGTGGTGTTGCGTTTCTTCTAAGAGAGTCGTGAAAGGTGTTGCCTTATAAATACTGGGGGGCCTCGTGTTCATTCCCTTCCACTGCGACCAAGTTAAACTCGGCCGAACTTGTCCTTCGAGAGACAGTTTGATACTTTTCATGCACAGAAAGCCGTGAGCAAACTCAACATAGTGTTCTGAAAGTGTCTGTTCGGCGAAAGTGACATCCTACGACGCGAGTGATGGATTGTGTCCGCAGGTATAGTCGATAAACTGTCACATCGCGCACGATCAAAGTGTGCAGATGCACGCTGCAGGTGACGTCACTTCCGTTCTTTTGAACGCCTTGTTGAGTTCGCCTAGATCTGATTGTAAATTTGGATTGCATTGATGGCTGGCTGGCGTAGCAACAACTACCACACATGATATCAAGCGTTGAGCCAGTAAGCATTAATTAAAACGAATTAAGCCCAAAACTATCGGCAAGTATTTTGGGGTGAAAGTGAAAACGAAGTTTTAAATGTAAAATTAGTTAAGGGTGGCTTGGTGGCTAGTGCAGTTAAGGGTGGCTTGGTAGTTATGGAGGGCATCAATTATTAGACCTTAGAATTATCCGCAGCTATGGTTGTTGACGTGTATTCAATTGCAGTGGAAATCCGAAACAAAAGTTTAGCTCTTCATTTGACTTCACTGAAAGGAAAGACTTTAGTCGTGAGTCGGCTATCTTAGTGGTGCCTAACCTTTTCTACAGTATTTCTCCACATTGGGACTAGCAGGCGACGGTCCCCCCCCCCCTCCACAAAAAAAATTGCTGTGCAATTTTTTTTTCATGCGGTGTGGCAGTGGTGCCGCATGACAATAAAAATGTCTAGAATTTTGACTAAAATGACTGCAGATTGCACACAAATTCTGTAACTATTTTAAAATGAAAATTTCGCCTTCCTCATACAATTTAATTTCTTTTGCGATGCATAGTTAAAAAATTTAAAAATTGTCACTGATCTTTAGGGCGCGTTTATGCTACGACTAGTCCTTACATTCTCGCAGCTAGAAGCTAGAAACCGCCCGAAATTCCAACATGGCAGCGATTTTAGCTCTGCCGTCTCGCAACGAAAACAGCCAATAAGATGAGTTCATAAGTGACGGGGAAATTGTTTCGTCAGGAGGAATTCTCTGTCTTATTGTCATGGATTACAAAATTGTAAGTATTTACTCAAACGATGTAGGATTTAGCTAATCCACGTAGTCCATCGCGACAAAATCTAGCTGCGAGAATGCAAAGGCGATTCGTTCCGCAAATGCACCCTTATAGTACGGCGCCGGCAGCGGGTGGCGCCTCCCCTGCAGTTGGTCCGCGCCGTCTAAGGGAGGCCCGTCTCACCGGTTGGGAAACGTGGGATGCCAAGAAAAAAATTGTTCCTTCACCCCCCCCCCCCCCTTCCTGGTTTTTCAGATTTACCAGGTTGAAAATTGATCAGTATATCCTTGTCAACAAAATAGTACTTTGTGAAATATTTCATAAATTTTTTGTTTTGGTGAAATTCCTACAATAAGTTAAAACTAGGAAACAGGCTTTGGGCCTATTGTAGGCGGAGCGAACAGACCTTTATTTTAAATTCATATTTAATGTTTATTTTAATGACTGTACCATGTGTGTTAATGCTCGTTAAAAAGCTAGGAGAAATGCTCTTTCGGCTAAGTTTGGGCTATTTTGCCTTTTGTTGTGACGTACTTCTGTTATTTGCAGGCCTTTGTCTTATTTTAGCTTTATTTTCAAATAATCCAAAGCTACGTATCTCCGCTTTCCCCACCATCCTTCTTTCTCTGTCTATTTCGTTGTTGTTTGTCAGCAGACGTGGTTCCTAGATAAACTTTGTGATCGGGAGAGTACAACCTGATTTTTGGCGTCTTTCGCTTTTCAAAATCACTCTACATGCCCAGGTTGATTTGTCAAGCCTGCAACCGTGACGGTGTAGGGAATGCCCATACCGATCTAGATGGAATTGGGAAATGACTTCAGAAAAGTTCACCAACAGGCAGAACAGCATTGAACTTTCCTGGAAAAGAATTCCTGTAGTCCCATACGTTTCAGCCTGGATAGCGGAAGCAAAATTAAAGCTACTTGCCTCAGGGAAGACACCTGGTCCTGATAAACATATGTGCTTAATAACTCTGCATCCTCGTTATCAAGACTCATCGCTAGCGTTTTTAACAAATCTCTTCATACCTCTGGAGAAAACTCCCAAGGATGGAAAATGGCCAATGTTGTACCTGTCAGCGAAGGTGGCGACCTAACATGCACAGACCTGCAATCTTCTCACATGTTGCTAAAATCCCGGAGAATATTTATTGATGGTTGCTATACAACGGGATATGGAAAACAACGGTTGCTTTAGCCCCAACCCCATGGATTCGTTAAGAACAATCCTGCCTGACTAACCCAATTAAATGTACGAGCAACTGGACAAAAAACGTGAGGATAATACTGATATTTTGATCTTGTCTTGATCTTATGAAAACATTTGATCGTGTCTATCATTACATCCTTTAGCAAAAACTGCTGCCTTGAGGTGTTGGGATATGAATTGCTACCTACCTGAGCAAACGGGAGCAAAGAGTAGTTATTAAAGATCATTGTTCGAAATTCTCTTCATTCGAAGTGGGGTTCCCCAGGGATCTACATTAGGCCCCCGACTCTTTTTAATGTCTTTGTTGGTGATGTGGTAGCTGATCGAAATTCTCTTCATTCGAAGTGGAGTTCCCCAGGGATCTACATTAGGGCCCCCCCCCCCCACTCTTCTTAATGTCTTTGTTGGTGATGTGGTGGCTG
>JAHWFP010230035.1:0-17681 GCA_023313725.1 Lithobius niger | reverse complement strand
AAAAAAAAACTTCAAGAATTGCAGAAAGCAGCGGCCAACACCACACTTGCCGCCATCCGAATGAACCCCCGAAGGAACAAAGAAAATTGCTTTGCCACGTCAATCCTGTTTTGTTTTCCGGAAATGGGGAGAGTGATGTTTTGTTGGATTTGCATAAAGAAGAAAGACTTTCCCAATAATAGACCCTGGAATAAGCTGTCACAATTGATCGTGATGTTAGATAGAGGAACCGGGAAACTGCAAACGAATTGATGGTGGAAAATATAACAAGGTTTCAGATGCAGGGTTGACCACGAAAGGGCACAGGAATGGTGGAGCCCATCCAGAAATTTGTGACCCGTTCTTCTGCATGCGCTTTGAATAGGAGTTGACCGTTCTACATTGGGTGTTTGAAAAGTGCTGACAGGACAGGCATGTTGTAGAAAAAAATATTCTTTGACAGGGGCAAGTCATGAGGTAAATTGATCTATACGCAGCAATTGCCAGAGAACTATCCATTGTTGGTCATGTGGTTTAGGGATTTGGGGACTTGTTTTGGAAAGAAGTAGAAGCATTAAACCCCTTCTAACCCAACATAAGTACTTTACGTGAGAAAGTAGAATTATATCACGCTACAAAAAGCAGGTTTTAAGAAACATAATGCGGAGCTAATTCCATTTTGTAAGTCATCTAGTGGTATGTAATGGGGTGAACTCCCATTTCGCCAAATCCCGTTTCGCCAATCCCGTTTCGCCGAATACACTTCACGAAATTGTAGGAAGAGCTCGAAATTTAAAACATGACTCCCGTGTAATGGTCAGACATTTATAAACAAACACCCGTTTTGCAGAATAATTTTTTTTCTTCAAATTTGCTGTGGCTAAACACATAACATCAAAAACCGAAAAAGAATCACAAATTCCTTCTAATTATGCATGCATTTTTAACTTCTTCAATGGTAAATTTTGAAGAACATTTTGATTCAGCGATACAGAATTCTGCAAAACGGGAATTCCCGTTTGGGAAAGGGCAACCCTCATGTGTGTAACTAGCTATTCTTAAAAGAGAACTTAAGGCATTGACCTATAGTGGCGACCAAGCATGCTAAACAATATTTATTGTGCGCGCAGCGTATCTTGAGTCCTGCAGTTATTTTACGAACGGCTACATCTTCCTGGAGGGAGCGGCTTTAATCGACGGCCGCCATTGTTTTTGTAACCATCTACGATATCAACAAGGTGCTCTGCTATCGAAAACATACAATCGATTATCTGTATTCGTTCTGGGACGAACTCAAGATAGGCCGCAGACACTATAAAGTACACGTTTTTCCGTTCGTATTGCCAGATTTCAAAACGCAAATACATCAATTGGTCTTATTATATACCACTGCATGTCTCTGTTAAATATTAAATTTAGTGTTTACATAAAATTTTGTCAAATTATAGTTTTGGCGAAACGGGATTTGCCCTTAAGGCAAAAAGCTTTTAATCTGCTTTCTTTTTGTTGAAACGGGATTTGGCAAAACGGGATTTGGCGAAATGGGATTTTCTATTTAGGCAAATGCTTTCAATCTGCTTTCATTCTGGCGAAACGGGATTTGGCAAAATGGGACATAACCGGTAATGGGACCACAAGATATCAATAGCACTTGATTTAATTTTCAGAAAAAAAAATATTTTAGTTGGTCACAATAAAAATTCAAGAAGTACAATTAATAAGCGGCTATAGCGACTACCTAGTCGCATCCGGTCTTCTGTACAGTTCTGCCACTACGAATACTGGCGCACACTTTTCTATCACGCATTGTAACAGCTGTCTCTATTATATAATCTAAAAGCAGTAACCATCAGAATTGCCCGTTAAAAATGTGTTAGCTTTTAAGCTTATTTTATATTTAGGCGTAATTGTCAGCGTTTAGGCCTAATTTACAACTTTCATTTCGTAAGTAGCAACTGACGGAGATTTGTATAGTATACTGTAAGCCTATTCATTTTTGCAACACGGTATGCCTCGATCCGGGCACACAGCAACAGTGTTACAACGTAATGCGCAACGTAGCCTATATAGATCAGTGGTGTTAGGGAACTGACAGGAGAAACGCTGTTAAGAAAGTCAGCAGCGACTCGTAGCAACTTGACGTTGCCATGGTAACATGATTTTAGGCTTAATTTTCATTTTTTAGGCCTACTTTTTTTACGGCAGTTTTAGTTTCGTAAGTAGCAGATAGGCCTAATAGAGAATTTGGTTCGACCATAAGCCTATTCATTCATGCAACAATGCGACAAGACTTTTTTAAACGTAGCTAAAATGTTTTTGTTTTTACGGCTGCGTTAACACAAATTTTTAGGATTTCAATTCGACGATGAAATGTCATTATTTAATTTTGTTACGTCGAAGAAGTCTATTAGGTATAAGGAGCGGTAACGATGTTTTAATTGGCCATGTTATTTAACTAACTTTTGACACTGAATCTAACGTTGTAAACAGTGGTCGTCTCTATCTGTAACCGTTGCGAAGTTGAAAAAAAGCGACGGACGGACGGACAAAGTCGTTGACATAGTTTCTCAGCCGGTACGGCTGTACAGAAGACTAAAAAGTCATGGATGACAATGTTCTGGCACCCACAAACGGCCTTCTATGAGTGCCAGAACCAAGTCATTCACGACTTTTTGATTGTACAATATATAGAATTTTTATGGCGAGCAAGGAAAACGTGTATTTTTTCCCAGAAAATTCATTCGAGTGCACGTTGATGTCTGTGGTCCCATTGCCTCCTACCAGGAGGCGACTTTTAAATTGTCTATCATCTCAACAAAAAGTAATTGAGTAAACAGGATGGAAAGCCAAGTGGGCTCGAGTTGGGTTAAACAAATACGTAAGAATTAAAAGAAAACGTCCGTAGGCAGCATTTAACACGCGCGCACATATATACACATAAACACACACATAAACATACACTTCCAATCCTCACTCCCAAGTGAAAACGAATGGAACCCACAATAACGCGTGAAACAAATGATTAAACAGTATGGCTCAGCGGTTGGACTTAAACCTTTGGTTGCAAAGGCCGTGGGTTCAATTCCCCAATCAGGCAGTCTGACATTTGAGCCCAAAGGTCAGCGTAAATACGTTTACGTCCGTATTTGAGAACCATCCTTCTAAGGCGTAAGTAACAATAGACGGTATTGTTATTCACACTCACAACACCCGCAACAATGACAAACTTGTTCCTCGTAGATATGGAATCAATTTACGGGAAAATGAGTCTACCATACACGGCTCCCGTTGTGTGGAATAACTTACCAAAGTCAGTTTCTGGGATAAGATAAACTGTAGTAATTTTGCCCGTTTCTTAAAGGGCAATTACATCCATTTTGACATGCATGTTTTACTTTTGGATCACTTACACAATAACTAAACACAAGAATTGCGGCAAGAATACGTTACGTACAGTTCCGGTAAAAAAAAAAAACGCCCTTTTTCATTATATCGAGGGTCATAATAACAACCATGGAGAAATACAGTTATCTCGAAAACTACTTAACGGATTTTCATGAAGCAAAGACTGAAATGCTTATTAGATTGTCTACTGTATTTCTACCCTTATTAAATAGTACGTTAACTGGCTGAAATAATTGGCCGAGCGAAAAAAATCTGATATCTGATGATATCTCGAAAACTAGTGGAAGGATTTTCATGAAACAAAGACTGAATTGCATATTATATTTTGCTGCTTAATATTGCACTTCATACGTATAGAAATATAGCATATATCATAACAATTAATCCAGTTTTTGTTTTATTCAATTCTATCCAGTAGTTTATGAGATATATTATTAGTTATCAACTCGTGTTGCTCGCTCGGCCAATTATATTTGGCTACTTACCATTACATGTAACACGTATATAAATATACCTGATATCATAATAAGCAATCCAGTTTTTGTTTCATTCAATTCTGTCCAGCAGTTTTTGAGATATCAACATTTTCGTTGAGTCACATACATTAATCCTGCAACTTTTCCCGTATAACGAAGGCGTTTTTTTTTTACCGGAACTGTACGTCCGATATAACAATTTAATTACTGAATCACCAAAACACGACACGGAGGTCGCCATTGTTTTGCTGGAACGCGCAGAAATTAATGCCGACAGACGGATCTCTTCGATTTCGACTCGCAACCGATTGAAGTAGCTGTATTGACAGTGTGGACCTCAAGCGTCTGACGGCCTTAGCTGGCCACTACACTGCCGGTCAGCTAAGGCCGTCAGACGCTTGAGCTCCTCACAGCCAATACAGCTATCTCAATCGGCTGCGAGTCGAAGTCGAAAAGTGACATCTGTCGGCATTAATTTCTGAGTGTTCCAGCAAAAAACCAATGGCGATCTCCGTGTCGTGTTTTGGTGATGGAGTAATTAAATTGTTTCTTATCGGACGTACGTAACGTATTCTTACCGCAATTCTTGTGTTTAGTTATTGTGTAAGTGATCCAAAAGTCACACATGCATGTCAAAATGGATGTAATTGCGCTTTAAGAAAATATTTTATGAGCTTCTACAAATCAAGTGTATAATATCTTAGGGTTTTTTAGGTCTAAGGTTTTAGGGTTGTGAGGTCTAAAACATTCATTAATGCAAGTCCACAATGAATATTTATTGAAGAGAAATGAAATGGCAGTATGAAGAATTCTTAAAGCAATTTTGTCATTGCTGTTAAAAAAAAAACCGTGTCCTTAAAAAAAAAAAAACTTTAAGGAAGAATTTCTTGATGCACTCAGACGTAGTGAGTTTGAAGATTTTCAGGTATTTTCAGATAGGAATATAGCGAATTTGAAAGATTTCGTCACTTGTCTTGAGCCGTCTTCACGATGCATTCGTTGCCTTCGGTCGTTTCCACCCAAAGTCTGCGAATTTGCTTTTCCTGGGTTCACCCACCCGGAATGATGGCTTCCTGTGGAATGCAATTAAAGCAGAATCTAAGTCCCCGAAAAGAAGTTTTCCCCTATACCTCGCATCACCCGAAAACCTCCTTCTCCTCAACTCTCTGCCAAAACCCATTACGTATAATTCCAAAGGGTGAAGGGCTTGTTTCTAAAATATTTCCATATTCTCAAAAACTAGCAAGTGTATTGCATCAGTTCCATGAAAAATGTATGAGTAGGCTATGAGGTCCCAAGCTGAAGCAGGGTTGGAAAAAAAAAAAGCACGTTTTTCCCGAAAAATCTTTTTAAAAAATACTCAGATTAATTTTATTCAATCAATGTTTTTTTTTTTCAATTTGAATAAAAAAAATCGATAGTTATTACCTAGAAGCAGTACGCGTGTTAAAAATCAAAATGTCCAGTTTCAATTGCAGTGTCTATAAATTTACACTGTTTTTCCGTTTTTTTCCCCGTTTTAGGGCAAAAAAAAGGAACACTTTTTTCGGGAATTTACTAGTATGCTTTTACTAGTATGCTTTTACTAGTATGCTTTTATGGTATTTACTAGTATGCTTTTGTCATAACATTGTAGGACTAGTAAGGTTCAGTTTAAAAATATGAATGAAAAAAATGATTGAATGTAAAGACAACTGAGACTCAGTTACGTCAAAAAAAAAATGAACGTATTCAACTCTCGTTTTGGCAAAATTTTGGTTTACTCATTTGCTGCGTTGTAGTTTTAGTTAGATCAGCGGTAACTATAAATCTACCCCATAACAAAACTTGTTAAGGATTCCCGCCAAGCTTTTCAGCTCGTTGAAGTCGTGATATCAAACGCCAAGCTCTTTCGTCAAGTTTATCCTACTTGGAAATAGTTCCAAGGTTAAACGACATGTATGAAAATTACTTATTGCACAATTTTAATTATTTCATTGAACGTCATAGACGGTGGGATTAACTTGGCAAAAGAGCTTGGCGTTTGATATCACGACTTTAAACGGCCGAAAAGCTTGGTGGAAACCGTTACCAAGTTTTCGTAAGGGGTAGGTATAGATATAACATCTTTTTAGTCCAAATTGATAAAATCCATTTTTTTTTCCTTAGCACTTACGAGATGGAAAAGCCAATCCAGTTTCATGGCCCTTTTTTTCGGAGCTTTAGTTCTGTTTTGAGGACAGCAATCAGGTTTACATAGACTTAACATTTCAACAACACAGTGGTATTCCATGCACGCAATTCATTCCTGTTCCTTCGTTGATTTACCTTAATTTGCAGAATTTGCAGGTAATTTGAGATTAAAAACTTGTAAAACCTGCAAATTAGGGAAAATGAAGGTCGCTGTTCGCGAAAATGATGGCCATTTTCCCCCTCCACCCCAAATGACGTGCCTACCGTCCTCGCTGCGGCTGAACATATAATATCAGAAACCGCCAACAAATACTTGTCCGGCCAGAGATAATTTCCGTTTAGTAATTTTCTGGTTGAAATCAGGTATTCTTGTTGCGCTCTCATCTCGCAGTATGGCTGAGAATAACTTTTTGACTTTTTTTTAATAATAAGTTTCAAAAATAAATAAGAGTTAGCACAGGTTTTCGTTACGATGTTTTGAACCTTAGCGACAAAACGGATTGATAGGCAGGTGAATTAGTCGAAAGCGCGAAAAGTAGTTCTTCCCGATCATTACCAAAAGACCAGCTGCAATACAAGTACCATTAGCGACGCTAGCTATGCTGACGTTGTTGGCGTGCCATAACGCGTTGCACCTCTTCAAATTTTTTCCTGTCATGCTAAAAACAAGAAGCAGCGATTGACTGGTTAGGGTTTACGGTGAATTTTCCGCGCGCATCCGGCAACCACCTAACGTTAAAAACCTTCGAGTAGCTACTCGCAGCTACCTGGAACCGACAGGGCTCTTCATTAACGTATATGACATCACGCACGCTCGTGTCATCATGGTAGCAGATGTAATAAGCAGAGGCTGCTGACGTCATAAAGCTTCTTCGCCGATGGCGCCAACTTGATTCCACTTTCTCCACACCCCCAACCTCCGCCATTCCCCATCCCCCAAGCGCAAGAACATGAAGGGGGTTGTTGAGTCTCTGACAGCGGACTGAGTGGAAGAACGTCTTCCCGTAATGTCTCATCTTCCCGGAAATTAAGCAATCGATAGGTCTTATGTGAAGGAATGAGTGGTAGTTGGGACTAATCAATTTTGACAAGAGGGGGTGGCAGGAAGAAAAAGACGTGTAAAACAGCCTTATATTCGGTGGGCTTCGTGTCGGAAGTTTTATTTAAAGCAACGTACCGCTTGCCTTATAACCTTCCGCCTGCATTATAACAGCTACGCGTCGATCGTATCAGCGCATTTATCATAGTCATGGTCAAGTGAGACAGTAGCTTCGTTCCTCGCAGCGAAAAATGGTAGCTACTACCTCAGTTGGCATTGTGCCTAATAGACAAGCCAGCGTGAACGCATTAATTGTGTCGTCATAAACCGGAATGATTTTCGTATTTTAAAATCACAATTTATAATTTTCTAGGCTAGTGTCTAATAATTTTGCTTCGGCGATCTATTGGAATAATTAATAGTAATAGTAATATCATATTTACCACATTAAGTGGAAGGAATTCAGAAGGGTTGTGAACCGCTAATACTGTTCCTGGCAAAACTGAAGAAATTATTAAAAAAGAAAACGACTTAGAGAATGGACATGAGTGGTCTTTTAAGAAATCTATTTAAACTTTCCTTTTGTAACTTTGTGCGAAACCCCACAACCGAAGTAGCATTAACTGTATCACTGCTAAGGGCGTTCCAAATTGGCACGACCCGGACAGAAAAAAAATACCGGCGACAGTCACGATTAGAAGGCTGGGCCACAAGTTTCCATGAATGGCCCCTGGTATTAGCTAAATTCGCAGAAAGGTCAAAAAATGGCAGATCGACCGAAACAAGACCATGGCAAATCTTGTAGATCAGAACAAGGTCAAACTTAATTCGGCGTAGCTCCAGTAGCTCAAGGCCAAGCCTATCCAGGCGGTCCCCATAGTTAACTTCGCGCATGCCAGGGAGGCCCTTAGTGAACCTTTGTTGCACTGCCTCGAGGAGATCTATGTCCTTGACCAAGTGGGGAGACCATACCGGAGTCACGTATTCAAGAATTGGGCGAACAAACACCTTGAATGCCCACCCCAATGTCGAAATGTCACCCGAGGAAAAACATCTCCTGACTACAGCTGAGCGCTGATAGGCAGATGTGCAAACCTTACTGCAGTGAATGCTAAATTTTAGGTTTCTAGTAAACCAAATCCCGAGATCACGCACCACTTCTGTAGCAGGCAGTAAATGATGATCCAGAGAATATTGGTTACAATTGTTGCGAATGCCCACATGGAAGGTGTGGCACTTCTGAACTGAGAGTGGAAGCTGCCAAATGGTCGACCACCGTTCGGACAAGAGAATCCAACTCAAGAGAGCAGGAATCAGAAAAATTTTCAGTGCCAATTTTTAGATCATCGGCAAATTTGTACCCATAGGTATTAATGGTAGGAAATTTTAGATCATTTAAATATATTAAAAACAGGAGCGGCCCCAGGACAGACCCCTGCGGGACTCCGCATGGTACAGGAACCCAAGAAGAGTGAACATTTTCAACAATCACGCGTTGAGTGCGGCCAGCAAGAAAAGCCGTGAGCCAATTTTCTAAACACCCTGCTATACCACACCCGGCCAGCTTCAGAAGTAGTTTGCGGTGAACAACTGACTCGAAAGCCTTTTTAAAGTCGAAGTAGATGTTGTCAGATGAGACACCAATGTCGAGTGCACTGGTCCATCGATCGAGGACAACTAGTAACTGGTGTGTCGATGATCTGGAAGGAAGAAAGCCATACTGGTCTTGCATAATAACAGAGTGTTCCCCAAAAAAGTCAAGTAAGCCATCACGAATGATGGACTCCATGATCTTACATGCTACGCAAGTTAAGGCGATCGGCCTATAATTCGTTGGGTCAGAGGGAGATCCCTTCTTAAAGACAGGAACAACATGAGCTGTGCTCCACATATCTGGGAGTACACCCTGATCAAAGGAACCAGAGAAAAGCCTGGAGAGTGGGTACGAAATAACATTTACCAATTCTTTGAGAATTAGTAATAATAATTTTTACCGCATTAGTCTTTTAGATTTTTGATCTCCTAGTAATTATTAGAAAATTAGTACATGTACACACAGAGATGAAACGTCATGATTATTGTAAGCGCGCAATGCAACATATAGTTACGGGTCGTTCTTAAATATGGTTAACAATATTCAACAGAAAATCTCCGAGACGACACATTTTAAAACGGTTTTTTAGCAAGGGAAAGACTAACGGTAAGTAAATAGACCTTTGGGGCCGTACTTGATGTGACGGATCGAGAAAAATGTCGTTGGGAGGTATGTTCCTTTAACTATATTATGCCATTGCAGATATGACCGTGCTTCCACTTTGTTCGTCTGAAACTGCATAAACTGGCGGGAGAGGGCTTAGGTGAATTAGGCTCAAGAATAAAATTTTAAAATTTTAAAACTGTACAATTAAAAAAAATACCAGAATATATAAAAGCTTAAAAATTTGTAAAAAAATAAAATAAACTTAAAAATAAGAAAAAAAATTCAAAATTAAGGAATAAATTTTAAAAAAATTTAGGGAATAAAAAAATTAATTAAAAAATAAAAATTGACACAATTTAAAAATGTTAAATGAAAAAGTAAAAGTTGCTGTTTGGCTTTGGATTTTCAAAAAAGTTAAAACTTAACAATTCTAGAGTTTTATTGGAGCAGAGCGCTGCTATTATCACATTCCAATGTAAACTTAGACCGCGCATCACCTGAAAACCATAAGGGCTGTTCAAACCACATTTTCCATGTAGTAGCACGGGTGCCTAAACAGGGTTTATCAGAAAAAAAAAAATCCGGAATCGGACATGGGGTTGAGGAAATATCAGGGCGACAAAATGGAAATAGGCATGAGCCAAGGAAAGGCGAGGCCGTGTCTAATTGTTAAAGGCCTGTTGCCTCGACTAACAATAAATTGCTCTGCGGGGGTCATCTCACCGACAAGTCTTAAATGACGTCATTTTTGCATAAAGGATGGTTTTTTTTTTTTTTGTACACGGCACGGATCGCTCAATTCAAAGCGATAAACTGGGAGTGGGGAAAGGTCAGTGGACTGGAAATGCCCGTGTGTTGCGCAGTGGAACTGTTAGCCCTACTCTTGGCACTCTAATGCTATAATAACTAAACAGATTGGGCGGGGCAGTGCGTCTGTTACCATTAAGTATACGATGATGCATTACCTGAACTTGAAGGGTAAGTTTTTTTGGGGATCGTTTAGGATGGAGACCGAATCCATTTTGGAAAATTCTTGCAAAACGAGAATGGGCAGTATTTAATTCAACTACCTATCCAAATTCAACTACGTGTAACGAAGGGGACGAAGGGAAGGATCAGAATGGTGGGAGGATATTAAGGGAGAAAAGGAGGAGGGGAGAGAGAGGGCCAAAACCTGGAAAACAACCACGGGTGAAACAAAACTCTGGGCGAAGTCGGATACAACATTTAGTGAGAAAATAAATGTTTACGCAACTTGAAACAATTTAACGGCTGACCGTTACCGAACTTCCAAATTAATTGGAGTTTCGCGTATAGAGAATACGCTGTTGAGGAGTTTTAGGGACACGGACGGGAAGAGAGAAGGGCGGGTAACCCAGCCCAAACTGCAAAGAAAGCGGAGCCCGCGCCATTATGTCGACAGTGGAAATGTCAACGGCCCTAGTGTATATCTGGTGCAGCTTGCAAATGCCTCTATTTTTTATGCATGAGCTTACTAGAGAAGTATGTTGCCCATCTTATAATTACAAACAAAAACGTCAAGTGTGCCGTAAAAAAAAGGGGTTATGGGATTGAAGTTTCACTATACTTGTCCGCTCCACTGATAGTGCTTCCCAGTTGCTTAGTTTTCGAGGCAAATCCCAATTATTATTAGTCATCCAACAGTAAAGGTCATTGGTCCCGTGTGATTTTGGCAGACAGGAACCTGCTTTTCGTGGAGCAGTTGCAAGATCTCTTGGAGTCCCAGTAAACTCCAGCAACTGCAACAGTCAATAACTGTAAATATTGTTAGTCAACATCAGTTCCAATACGAGCAACGACCAAGGCTCACCTGCTCTACAAAATCAAGGCTACCTGGATGTAAAGGCTTAACGTTAGAAATTCGACGCGTCGTCCAGTTAGCCACCAATTCTGCCACCAGACGCGCTACTTACACCCCAAAAATGAACTGCTCTAGCATGCGACGTAGCATGAAGCCATTGTTGTTAATCTTTAAAAACTTGGTGTCACTGCAGTGTTTTAAGTTTAAAATCCACGTATCGCGTGTCATTCGTACCTTTTACGCGGATTTTAAACTCAAAACACTGCATTGACACCAAATTATTAAAGTTTAACAACAATGGCTTCATGCTACGTACCTCTTTGTTCACTCGACGACAAAAAAAAAGCCTCCGGAGGTTTAATTTCATGAATTTCAAGCAGAAGAGCCACCAAGGTACGTGTGTATTGTACTGTATGGTACGCTACGGCGTTTTCAATTCTCATTAAAAATGTGTTAAACGATCCTTTGACGTAGCAGTAAATCGTCCGAAGACTTCAAGAATAGTCACCATTACCGTAAAATAATGTTCGTTTAGCGCTGCAACACCGGTAAATCTAATAACGAGAAGAAATCACGTTTTTGTGCATCCCGCTAACACTTATCAATGCTACGATTGGGGTTTTTCGTTCTTCGTGCTTTCAGTTCGGCGCAACGCTTGGACGACGCGTTTAGCATGCTACGTGAAACCGAGCGTTAAGTCTTTTAAATATAGGTAGTCTTGACAAAATACAAACTTACAAACTATTCATATATACATAACGATTTAAACATTTTTCTTAACGTTGTCTTTTAAAGTACACAAGAATGTATCAGCATAGGGTTTGGCAGCTAGAGCCAGGATTGCTATCGGTACCATGGAAAACCGCAAACGTTTTGACGTAAATATTAATTCGCCGACATCATCGTGCTGCTGGACATTGTCTATTTGAACCCACAAGACACTATGTAGGTTTTTCAGTCAAATAATTAGCAGTTTTTTCCCCCCTGCAACGTCCAATGTCCTTATCCTTACTAGATTATAGTTAGCAACTTAAATTATGCCAGTCCCTCAATTTACGTAGTAAGGCAAAAAAAAAAATCAATAAACCGCAAAAACGTCTAGGTCGGATTTTCGGAATGATTTATCACTTAATGTCGATTTATGACAACAAGAAAACAATTTTTACTGCAGTACAAGACGATGAACTGTTTTTTGTAAATGCCGGCATTCGATGGTTTGTCTTCGATTCGATAGCCACGAAATGGACGCCATGTTGGATTTTGAATTCTCGCTGCGAGAAGCTATTTATTCTACCGACGTTTGATCATTGCTAGAAGCTGTACTTTGAGGGAGAATAGCAAATTTTCGAAAGAGCGTGAAATGACAACAATCTTGTAGCAATGTTTAAAATTACTGTAGCACTTTGTTCTTTATCTGTGTTGTTATTTATAATCCATACAATCTGTTATCTATTATCGCATTCATTTAGTAGCAACGGGAAACTAATCATAAAATAAACGGGATTAAGGGTGCATTTATGCTCAGTACCGTCTCGCTCGTCGAAAGCTTTAGGCCCAATTTGTTACCTGCCGTTTTAATTTCGTAAGTAGAAGTAGAGAATTGGTTTCGAGATTAAGCCTAGTCACCCAGGCAACACGGTGGCGAGACTGAGTAAATGAAGCGAATGTGTGTCGTTAACGAAATCCTTTCGTTTTTTACCCGTGCGTGTCTTCCCGTAGTGGTCAAGTCTGACGATCAGATGTTGTTATTTCATTGAGATACGTCGAGAAAGCCTGTCAGCTATAAGCAAGCAGCGATGTTTTAGTTTTTCTGTGGTGTTTTCAAGTCCTCTCATCTACCAACTCAAAAAGGTGACGGACGAACAGGCAAAGTCGTTGCTATTGTCTTCCCAGCCCTTTCGGCTGCACAGAAGAATAAAAGCATCGAAACACTGATGTTGAAAGGACGCCCCAAGGTGCACACAAAAATAAATAAAAAAAAAAGCAGCAATGTTTCGGTTTTCAAGCGGAGAATACACCTTCATAATTTTCTAATGGGAAGCCCGTAAATGGCATTCACCAGCCAATCACGCCTCCTTAGCACAGATAAAACGAGCACTCTGTATTTTATCCGATAAAACTATCAGCTTTGTTCCTCCATGTTGTTTTTACGATCGAATCGTCTGGTTTACTGGTTTCTGCCACGTAACGCAAGTATGACAGAACTACATTCAGTGCCCCTAATCCATTTTCTGAATAAATACGGCGTATGTGATAGCCATTCATAGCCTTATCAGTTTCTAGCTTCTAGCAATGCACTATTAGGGCACGTTTACGCAACCACTCGCTTTTGCATTCTCGCAGCTAGAAGCTAGAAATCACCTCAAATTCCAACATGGCGGCGGTTTTATGTCTGCCACCTCGCAACGAAAACAGCAAATAACGTGAGTTCAGAAGCGTTTGTGAAAATTGTTTCGTCATGAGGAATTCTTTATATTATTGGCACGGATTATAAGACTGCAAGTATTTACTCAAACGATGTCGGATTTAGTTAATCCATTTTGGGTTGTTACCATGGCAATGTCACCTTTCCCATCGCGATTGAGTTCTAGCTGCTAGAATGCAAAGCGAGTCTTTGCGTAAACGCGCCCTTAATTATTGGTTAACACGGTGACAGAACTATCAGCCAGTAACATCGTTCATTAGGCCTAATTGCTGCTAATACTCGAAGCGTGGCGGTTGGAACAACTGCAGCACGTAAAAATGTCAAATACAGCAGTTAAAATAACCGTAAATAGCTGAAAATACGTCTATATATATAATTACACAAAATCCGCAAGGCAGCCAGCAGGACATACGAAGCAGTCATCTGCATCTGCAGCGCCCAGAACGCAACGTCCAGCAGCGCGAACATACGATGCCATCTACCGACCGAACGGCAACTTAATGAGGGGGAGGGGGGGGCAGACCGGGGGGGGGGGGGAAGGGGGGTGAGACGACGCGGAATGAGCGAGCGAAGCGAGCGACTCCGCTAGTTAATAATAATTGTCGTAAAGCTAAGTAATGTTACGGATCATATTCTATTTTAAAGCTACGAAACCATATTTTCGTTAAATGTAAAACACGTAGTTAGTTTGGTTGACGCGCCGTGGTAGTACTAAGGTTCGTCGTATAACAATCGTGTCAGCCTTAACGGTGGGTTGGCTACTTTCGGCAAGTTTGTGATGAATTGTTGGAGAAACAAAACTACGTACGAGACGGTAGGCTATATTTCGTTTCAAATACCACTCGCGACAAAATGTTCTCATCCCCTCGTTACATTCCGAAGCTGATAAAAACATCCCGCGCAAGCGCAAGCGCTCGATATTTTTTCAGCTTCGGAATGCAACGAGTGCTTGATAACATTAATCATTAAAAAAAAACTACGCCCTTGTCACATTACTACTGATTAAAAGCGTAAGCCTTGCAGTCATAAAACGACAAAATCACCCCCCCCCCCAAAAAAAATAAGCTACAATTCCTAGCAATAAAAACTAAAAACGAAAAAACTTTCATAAAACGAATAGTATAAATGTTATCTAAAAAAAACATTTTTTGTGCCTGTACTCAAATCCAGAATTTCGGGAATGCCCAAAGCAAGAATTGTTGTAAATCCTAGCAATTAAAACTAAAACTAAAACTGAATACAAAAACCCTTCATAAAACAATAAACAAATACCGATGGAAACCTGTTTCCGTTACCTTTTGGACTAAAATGTCAGACTGTCTGAGCGGGAATTGAACCCACGACCTTAGAAACCAAAGGTCGAAGTCCATCGGCTCAGCCATACTGACACGGCCAAAAGTAAAAGTCTACTGGCTGCATGGTCTCAAGGGTCGTAGGTTCAATTCCCGCTCAGGTAATCTGCCAATTAGGTCCAAAGAGCAACATAAATAGGTTTGCATCTGTATTTATTTAACACTTTCGAGCCCGTTAGAGTCCTGTTTTATTACCTTCACAAAACAATTAGCGAAAATGTTATCTAAAAAAATGTTTGCGCCTATACACAAATCCAGAATTTCGGGAATGCCCAAAGCCGGAATTGTTTCATTCAGAGGCATCGAAACCGGCCACAAATAATCTAGACTTACGTCACATAAATTCACACACACGTCAACTCTGTAACCTTATTATGGCGGATAGCTTGTTCATTGGTCGTAATTTAATTTCTCCACTCGAACCCTTATATACCCCTGAGTGAATTCAGAAAACGAACGGAACGTGGTGTATTTTCTTATCCTTCATTTCCCAACAGTTTTCAAAACAGTGAAATCGCATTTCGCCCCTCGTAAAATCAGAATAATGGCCTCTCCTGGGTAACGTGAGCTTACTTATGACAGGTGTAACGACTCTAATGGGTCTGTTAGAGTTAAGTTGGGAGGGGAGGGCGTCTGGGCGTGCTCTAAATGCCTTTCCAATGTGCTTGAGTTAGAGGAACTTTTATTTTTTTCCCCCTTCCAACATGGAATCATGTTTTCTCCACTCTCCCGTAGAGGGAGCCCTTGTGTGTAGCACCTCTCCAGCTCCGCCATCTAATTATGGTAATTAATTACTGATTTAGAGTCATAATTGGGTTGTTGACTGCAACATTTTATGAAGTAATAAACGAGAAAAGGCCAGCAGTCTGCTATTGTGTCGGGGGTGTTGTTAGGAGGGTTGTGTAATTACAAGGCGGCTTGGTAGGGCGGCCGGTTCAAGGCCGGCGCATTTGTTGAGTTCACGACAGCTTTGGTGCTCTCGTGTTGTATTATAGAGTACCGTCGCTTGTTCGGGGCAGTCAATACCCTTGTAAAAGTGTTAAAAAAAAAAGATACGAAATGAGTGCTACAACGCAACACCCCTGTACTGTGTGGAGGTTAAATTAAATGTACAATCAATATAGCAGAAGCAATAACGTCACATTAGCGGCGGAGCTCGCATCTGGCGCCATCGTTTAGCAGCTAAACGATAAAAAAAAAGTTCACCACTGATCTTTATCGTTTAGTTTAGCAGCTAAACGATAAAGATCAGTGGTGAACTTTTTTTTAAACTGTGCATCGCAAAAGAAGTTAAATTGTACGACGAAGGCGAAATTATATAATTTCAACATATATATGTAGATTTTTTTTCACATTTTTCGCATACCTACATTTTTTCCCTCATCGAGCAAGTATCATTCATTTTATATATAAATATATATATAAATTTAAGCACAACAATGGTGGGGAGGGGGGAGCGGGGTGACACCGTTACATTCTAGTCTCGATGGGTAGGAATATACTGAAGAAAAGGTTGGGAACCGCTGGTTTACCTAGTGGGAAGCGGCACTGGAGGTTAAAGGTACATTCCGCCTGCCTTATAAACAGCCACGCGTAGATTGTCATCCGCGCATTTTACCATCGCACCGTTTCGGGAGACTCGGCGTTGTAACACAAGGTAACTGAGATACTACCTCAGTTGGCCTTGGGCGTAGTAGACGAAAACAGCATGAACACAAAAATTGTTTCGTTCCAAACCGGAAAGGTTTTCGTATTTTAACATCACACTTTACAATTTTTTAGGCTAGCAACTTAAAATTTTGTTCGATATTGATCTATTGATATAAATAATTTTAATTTTTACCGCATTAATTAGTCTTTTAAATTTTGATCTCATGGTGATTATTAGCAAAAATTAGAACACGCTCCCACACAGATGAAACGTCATGGTTATTGTAAGCGCGCAAAGGATCATATAACCGCAGGATGCTATGACTAAATTAGTTCCCAATGTTCAACAGAAAATCTCGTAAACGCCACATTTTAAAATGAATTTTTACCAAGGGATTGACTAACGGTAAGTAAATAAGAACTTTGTGGCTGTACTTGATGTGGAGGATGGAGAAAAATGGCGTTGGGAGGAATGTATCTTTAAGTACATTTATTTGCCTTATCCAAGTAAACATTTTCGTCTAACAATAAATTATTATTGTTAGACGCAAATATTTAGTGAATAAGGCAAAACTTGTTTAAAATTGAACATGTAATGATGGTAACTGTCTAACCAGTTACACCTTACAAAAGTTGCATTTTAAAATTCAAAGAAGGTTATACCACGCGCCATGGCTGTTTGCTGTGACGTGCATATCACGTGTCTGGGCTAGTCCAATCAGACGGCCAAACAGCCGTTGTTCTCGTTCGTCATTGGCTAACTCATGGTGACGTCACGGCAAACAGCCAATGCGCCTGGTTTAGGAAAGAACGAAGTGCAGTCCGGTAGATCTAGAAGACGTGAAACTTTGGTTCGCTGCCGACCTAATAAATAGTCGTAGGTTGCTATGGGCAACGGCCTCCTTTACGTCCATATTCACAGTCTGGAAAGTCCTGAAATCTTCTAGGGCGGGAAATGCAGTTGTGCACACGTGCAGTACATGGAGCAGACAAGAGCAAAACGAACAGGGAGGAAGGCAAAGAGTGGGTGGTGGTTGGGGGGAGTGGCCAAGTTATGAATTAAACAAGTGATGGAATATTTGAAAGCTCCAACACTACAACAAGTTTTAGTCGTTTCAGGCAAATCATTCCCTAACTACGTGCTCTATAACTATACGGATG